>JASDQU010307765.1:0-13223 GCA_032191745.1 Picea mariana
CCCAATCTGTTCAAGCTAAAGAGTGCCCAGTAATGCAACAAAGATTGAATATGCTTCTTAAAATTGAAGAAGATAGGGAAAAAGTCAAAAGGAACCTAATGCAACATCAAGGAATAATCAAGATATGGTTTGATAAATAGTCTATGGGAAACAAATATTTTCAAGAGGGTGATCTTGTTCTCAAATGGGATAAGGAAAATGAAATTAAAGGGAATCATACCAAATTCTAGAAACTCTGGCTAGGTCCATTTCAAATCCATCAGAAAATTGGACCAGGAACGTTCATACTTAAGACATTGGAGGGATATGAGGAGGAGATCCCTCCCAATGGACAAGTGCTTAAACAATACTTCTCCTAATCACCTCCAGGTGATGTATTTTTGTACATACTACGTTTACTTTTATTTTTTGTAAATAATTTCGAAACAAAATTTTTTGTTCTTTGCCATACTATATTTACTTCACTGTTGTAATAAGGCCTCTGCTAATTCATGTTCAAACTTGGTTTATTGGAATTTGTATTACAATCCATTGGCTCGTATCTCTTAAAACAAGATTCTCACATGCTTCATATGCGTCCTTCAAATCTGAATCATCTCTGTACATATCCTTAAGGTTATCAAAACCTAAGGTCTTCACACGAAACTCTTGCAGAATCAAACATTTACTACTCAATGCATCAACAACCTTGTTAGCAGTTCCAGAAATGTGCTTTATAACAAAAGTAAATTTCTGCATAAACTCAACCCATATTGCATGTTTCTGGTTCAATTTATCCCATTGAGTTATGAATTGTAAAGCATGGTTATCGCTATACAAGACAAATTCTTTTGGAACCAAGTAATGCCTCCATTTATTCAATGCTTGTATGATTGCATAAAACTATTTATCATACGTGGAATATTTCATCTTGGTCTTGTTCAACTTCTCACTGAAGTATGCAATCGGCCTATTGTCCTGACTTAAGACTACTCCAAGCGCAAACCCACTTGTGTCACATTTGACTTGAAATGTTTTACCAAAATCTGGCAGAACCAGAACTGACTGTTTAGTTATCTTCTCCTTTAACAACTTGAAACTTTTATCTTCTTCCTCTGTCCAATGAAAATATTTATGTATTTTCTTGACTGTGTCCATCATTGGTGCGCTAATCCCACTAAAATTTCTGATGAACTTCTTGTAAAAACTGGCTAATCCATGGAATCTTCTGAGTTCAAAGATATTCCTTGGCGATGACCATTCTCTGATTGCTTTTACCTTCTTCGGATCCATTTTTAACTCATTCGAATAGATCAAAAAACCCAAATAAATGAGTTCTTTCTTTATGAAAGATGACTTCTTAAGATTTATCATCAACTTCTCTTGCTGCAACATCCTCATTACTAAAGCTAAATGTCTTAAATGCTCTTCCTCAGTCTTACTAAAGATCATTATATCATCAAGATACACAATTACAAAATTTCCAATGAAATCTTTCAAGACTTCGTTCATCAATCTCATGAAAGTACTTAGTGCATTCGTTAAACCAAACGACATGAAAATCCATTCATACAGCCCTTCATTCGTCTTGAATGCTGTCTTCCATTCATCACCTTCCCTCATTCTAATCTGATGATATCCGCTTTTTAAATCAATTTTTGAAAAAAACTTTTCCCCACTCAAGCAATCCATCATGTCATCCATCCTGGGTAAAGGAAATATATACATGACGGTGATTTTGTTTATATCCGTCGAGTCTGTACACATTCTCTATCCACCATCATTCTATGGACTTAACACTGTTGGCACAATGCATGGACTCAAGCTTTCTCTAATCAACCCTTTGTCCATCAAATCTTGGACTTGCTTCTTAACCTCTTCATTCTCTTGAGGTGTCAATCTGTACGCTGCTTTGTTTTGTAAACTTGCACCTGGTATAAGGTCATTGTGATGGCATATAATTTTGATGGGAGGTAATGAACAAGGCAAATTGTCCACCACTATATCAGCAAAAGTTTCCAGCAGTTCCTGAATTTCCTTCAATAGATCATCTATCGAGGTATTGGTCAAGATGACTCTAGGTTTTCTTACCACAAAAAACTACATGTATTCGTCTTTCTTGATTTCATCCAGAAGTTCCTTCCCACTCATGAGAAGTATAGAATTTCTTGCTTCTACTTCCACTTTCTTGTCTTCAATTGGCAGCAACATATGCGTTCTACCATTCTTCTCTAAGGTGTATGTGTTCTTCTTTCCATCATGAACAACATTTATGTCATATTTCCATGGTTTCCCCAACAAAAGATGACAAACATCCATGGGAATAACATCACATAAGATCTCATCTCGGTATCCCCCTATCTTAAATTGAATTAAACATTGTTTAGTGACTGATACCTAATGTCCCTTTTGCAACCACGAAACCTTGTATGGGCTCGGATGTGCAACTGTCTCCAATTCCAACTTCTCCACCATTTCTATGGATACTAAATTATCTGTGCTTCCACTATCCACTATCACCTTGCATACCCTATCCTTAGTCTTACAAGAAGTTCTAAATAAACTGTTCCTCTGGACTGGATTCTCCACCTCTTTCTCTGGCTTCAAGATAATTTTCCTCATCATTAAGGATCTCCCTCCTTCTACATCTTCTGCCTCGACATTTCACCTTTTCACTTCTGAAATGTGAGCTTCGCCTCCTCCATCTCTTTTTCTATCGAGACATTCAAAATATTTTTGTTCAATCTTTCTGCAGACAAAACACTTTATTTCACCTCCTCTGCCTCTTCCTCTTCCTCTTGCTCGCGGAAAAGTGTTCCTATCGGCATACTGTCTTCCCTGTGAACTTCCTCCTCTTTCAGGGTGATTATGAGGTTTCTTTTCTTTATCCTTGGGCTTCTGTACCCTATCCTGGGCAACTGCTTTGCCTTTGCTCTAACTTCTACCTCTGCTCCTTTGACCTTGCTTTTGGGTCAATTTCTCTTCAGCCTTCAGAGCAATTTGATAAGCATCTTCCACATTTCTAATCGTCACCATGCTCATCTCATCTTGGATTTCATATCTCATACCATTCATATATATGGACACATTTTCATCATCACTTGCACGATGACCAGCTCTGATGTTAAGTCTGTAAATCTCCTCAGTGTATTCCTTCACTGTCATCCCTTTCTTTCTCAAATTCTTCATTCTTCGAAACAGATTAATTTGATAATATCTAGGTATAACTTTGGATTTCATCTTAGTGACCATCCTATCCCAGCTTTTGATTCTTTACTTTCCTTTGCAACGCTTGTCAGCCTGCATTTCATCCCACCATAGTGTTGCATGCCCTTTAAGTCTAGTGACAACAAGTTTTACTTTCTTATCCTATTCGATATCTTCATAATCGAAGTACTTATCCAGAGCTCTAAACCAATCTAGTAGCTCCTCAACATATAAGTTGCCTTCATACAACGGGATGTCCATTTTTTCTCTGGCCCCTATTCTTGCAACAACTTTGAATAGACATTCCTCTGCAACATCTTCTACTACAACTTCTTCTTCAACTCCAGCTTCATTCTTACTTTCGGATTCCCTGACATCCCCAACATTAACTGTCCATCTCTGTGTTGTATCGATAGCATCTAATCGAGCACGAAGTTTTCTCATTTCCCTTTCCACAGCTGGATCGGGCATAGCTCTATCTTGACGTCTTCTTGGCGGCATTGTTTCAATCTGTCCACGCAGAATTTGAATCACAATTTTCCTCTGTACTCCCTCTACAGAAAACAAAATTTGTTAGCTAAGCTATGATACCACCTGACACAACACCCCTACCTCAACAGGTTCTGCGTGACCTGTCGGTCTTTGGATCTTCAAATTCTCTGAGCCGAAATGGCTCTTTGATTCCCTAATAGAATCCTTCACAATTATAACCACAGGTCCTACTTTGAAGTTATGACCACGTGAACAGGCACTAGGTGTCAACCTCCACTCCTCGTGACCACAAACTTGACCCACAAAAGGGCCCGTCGGGTTTCGTGACTTCATGAATCCTGTTTTTGAGTTCCTCAACTCCTTCAGGTCCCAAAACCCCGAAATGGATAACGGGTCTCTAGCTCCTCCCTTATCTCTTCTCTGATGTGACCCTCATCTTAGAACTGGGGCCTAATCTCCATGCGCGTTGGGATTTCGTGTATCGGGGAATCACGATGTGGAATATCTCCTTTTGTTGATGGCTGAAACCGTGATATTCCTTTGCCTCTCTTCAACGGTCCAGATTATCTCCATGATTGATGATCCAGATCATGTCGGGATTTCGCGAATCGGGATTTTACAACTCTCATCTCCCAGTCACCACTATCTCCACACTCTCTAATTCCAAAACGATGACATTCAAACACGATATCAATGGCTCTCATTGACCCAGATCTGACGGCTACTATCCCTCCTGATCTTGTGAGTGCCGAAAGATTATTAGCCTTATCCTCTCCAATGATCTACTAGATCCAATGGATCACGGAATTTCAATAATTCTCCTTCCAAGGATTTCAATTGTTTGTTCAGACTTTCAATGACTTCCATACAAATAACTTGGCATCTACTCTTCTGGATGCAAGCTCTATGAGGTGACTTTGACCCTCGTCTTTCCTTCGAACTATTCAAAGCCTCTACCCCTCCTGAGATTTCTTCTTGCTATGAACTCAAATATTCTAAGGGATTCTGTGCACGTTCTCCTTGCGGCGTTCACAATAACCTCTGGTTATTTGGACCTTTCAACTTTGTTCACCCCTTGTAACAACATTTATTCAACCACTCACTTGGTTGGTAAAGTCTGAGAATTTAACCGGCCTGCACACTCCTTGCACGACTCCGTGCTATACTTGCACCCTGTGGGTATAAGAACAACGGTATCTCTCCTGAGATTGTCTGAGATAAAAATCAGAACCTTGTCAACACACTCTTTGCAAAATTTCACTGCACTCCTTGCAGGAATTCTCAGGAAGAGAAACAATTGAAACTTATACTTCTCTTCTCACAGACTTCATACATTCAACATGAAATCACAAGCATACATAGAATTGAAACAAATGCACAACAAAGAATATAAACAAACTGTAAACCTACCATTCAATAGATGCAAACAGTAACCATTAGTACACCATGAAAATGGATTAAAGCCTTCTTATATTTATCCAAGTTCTTTTGTACATGGGTTCAATAGAAACAACTATCTGCTCATACAACTCCTACAATCTATGTTCTTCTCTATTCTCCTATGCTCTCTTTCTCTCTACATGTTCTAACTTCTACAAGAATAATGATACAATACAATACATACAAGGGAGCTTTCTAGAGTTTTCCCTCCTACAACCTCCAACTATGTAATCAATTTAAAATCCTACATATACTTTACATTCATTACAATAAATGCCTCCAACTAACAGATGAGAGAGAACACTTAAGATCTGTGTTACAATCTCCAAATCATAAAAGAAAAACATATTTTTAGAGATTACATTTACGTTTCATCTTTTAAATTCAAAACATTCTCAAAATGTGCGTTGGTGCGTTTCCAGCTATCCCCTGCTTTGCTAACTTGATTTGTTGGCGATGCTCCTACATCACATAGCATCCAGATGTAGTTGTAGAGCTAGAACAGAGGCCCAAGTGGGCACAAACTACTCTTCAGGATGCAAGGGATCTCTTTAGTGATCCAACCAATACTAGGAGGACTCGATCTGATTTTGAGGAGCCTCCTGTTGCACTCACTACCACTGAACCATTTCCCTCCAGGCATCTTTTCTTGGTTCAGTATTTAGATCCACAATCTTATGGAAAGGTTGTTGGAAATCCCTTTTGGGAATCCACCATGCAGGAGGAGTACAACTCCCTCCTCGAGAACTGGACTTGGGATCTGGGTTGTCCTTCCTTCTGGGAGGAAACTTTTCAAATGCATATGGGTCTACAAGACCAAGAGCACAAGGGATGGACGGATTAGCAGATACAAATCCATGCTTGTTACCAAAGGATTTCAGCAGGTGCATGGATTTAACTATGATGAGACTTTCACTCCAGAAGCAAAGATGGATTCCATATGATTGGCATGTGCCATTGCGACAACCAAGGGATGGGAAGTCCATCAGATGGACGCTAAGAATGCATTTCTTCATAGTGATTTGTCTGAGGAGATCTATATGGAGCAGCCCTAGGGATTTATGCAGGACTCATCTTTGGTATGTCGACTGAAGAAGTCCCTTTATGACCTCAAGAAGTCTTCGAGGGAATGGTATGCCAAGGTGGACTCCTACCTGTTGTCACAGAACTTTGTACATTGTAAATCAAACCCAAATTTCTACATGCTCAGGACGTCTGATTCACTTCTACTCTTAGTTTTGTATGTTGATGATTTGCTGATCACCGGTTGCTCCACTTCAATGATTGCTGCAGTCAAGAGGATTCTACATGACAAGTTTTTGATGATGGACATGGGTCCTCTACACTTCTTCCTTGGACTCGAGATCAGTCAGGATGCATTAGGCATCAAATTTTCTTAGGCCAAGTATGCATGAGATCTCCTTGAGAGATTTCACATGACAGACTTCAAGTTTGTTCCGACTCCTTTCCTATCAAGCGTCAAACTTGAGGACAACATGGAGACTCCACTGGTTGAAAGCACACTGTACAAAAATCTTATGGGGAGATTGTTGTATCTCACACACTCCAGACTAGACCTCTCCAATGTAGTTGGCGCAGTTTCTAGGTTCATGCAGGAGCTGGATGAACTACATTTGAAGGCTGCAAATTGTATCCTTTGATATGTATAGTGCACCATTACCTTTGGGATTCATTATGCAACAAAATCTACATTATATCTCATCGAGTTTACTGATTTTGACTGGGTTGGCGATAGCACTGATCGCAAGTCCACATCTGGTTACTCACTCAATATTGGTTTCGAGCCTATCTGTTGGTTGAGCAAGAAGCAAGCTGCCATTTCTCTATATTCAGCTGAGGCAGAGTACAGAGGGGTAGTTAACATAACCATTAGGGCTATGTGGCTACAATATTTTGTCACTGCATTGGGAATTCAGTTTCATCGATCGATCGTCATCTCGTGTGACAACTAGAGCACTCTGAAGTTATGTAGAGATCTAGTTCAAAGGCAGCGGACGAAGCACATCAAGATCCACATGAACTACATTCAGGACATAGTACATGAGGGGATCATTGACCTATAGTTCTGTCCTTCAACATAACAGATGGCAAACATCTTCACCAAGACCTTCACTGAGCAAAATTTCCATTCTCTTTGAAGTCGTCTTGGAGTGAAGGACACAGTTGCCTAGAAACTGTAGTTCTTCTTTTTACATACATTGTACCTTGAGGGGGGGTTTTTCCCATGAGGTTTTCCCTCTTTCCTCACTTTATTTCAGTGTATATTTTTTATTTTGGTACCTAACATGGCTTCGTTGCCGGGACCTATTCTTTATTTTCACCATAGTGATGTTCAGGGTGGGTGTTGGAGTTACTTCACACACACCTAGGGTTTCTTTTTCCTAAGGTTTTTCCTTATTTATTAGTCATAATTAGTCATTATCCAGTCTCCTATATTTTAGGGGAGAATATTACACCTGGAGAATATTCTCTTTCAGTTGACACTTCAGTTTGACTAGTTGAGTTGAGTCTAGATGCTGCATTGGTTTTGTCACCATGCAACATTTGGATCATCACCATGATATTGCTCACTTTCCTTGGGATCATCACCAGAATGGAACATTACCCTTGATTCCTTGATCTACTCCTCACTACACTCTGTTCAGTCAGTTAACTGAAGATTGGTTGACTAGTGAACTCAACTAGGTGGAAGTTCACCCCCGTAACTTCCTGAGAGACTAGACCAGGTGGTAGTTCACTCCCATAACTACTGGTGTGTGTCCATATCACTCTATACCACCACTATGGTGCATTGTTTCTCCTCCAGTGTGCATTCATTGAGTTATACAGAGTATATCATGTGTAAATTATTCATTATTCAGAACAGTTAATGAAAATTCTTCTATTCTTTCTCTCCTTCTTCTTTCTCAATTTCTCTCTGCAAATGTATGTAGTATTTTATAGCTAGATCTATTCTTTACAGGTTCAACACATTTACACATTCTAGGTAAATTTTCACTCACATCACCAAGGTTGGGAGGCACTGATCCTAAATAAATTGCTATTCAAACAACATCAATCCTCAATACCTTCGCTGGTGCTAATTCTATGTCAGTTTATGAAATGGATAAAACACTAGATATAGACAAATCAAGAATAACATAATTAGAATCTGCCATAGACTCTGTTAAAGACATAGTGACCAACGAATTCAGGAAGGAAGTCATGGAAGTAGAACATGTTCACAAAGAAGAAACACATAGACAACTCCAACTCCAAGAAAAGGAATTAAGTGTAGAGTTTGAGAAAAGGGTCAGCCTAAACCAAAAGATGCACCAAGAAGAGATAGAGAAACTCAAAATCACACATGCTCAAGAAGTAAAGAGACTCAAAGGGGAACAAATTGATATCAACAAATATAATGAAAGGATTGAAGAACAAGTTCAGATACTACAACAAGATAATCATCTTCTGGAGATGACTGTAGAAGAAAGAAAGACAAAAATAGTGGTCTCAGAAATAATCATAGAAGAATCCATTAGAGAAAATGAAGCACTGAGAGATATGAAAAAACAATTATTTCTTTCATCGAACAACATTCAAAAGAATTGGTCTGACCACATGAATATAGGCCAACAAATGAATGTCATAAAAGATAAATATCAGAAAGTTCAAAATGCATATGACCATATTGTCAAATGGAAAGATGTTTTTGATAATCCTCCCAACATTTTTCTAGTATATACAACGAAGTAGGAGATTAAAGACCAGGTGCTATTAAAAATGGGGAAATCATGTTGGACCTTGACCAGGTTTTGTGGAAATGCTGGTCATGTTTGACCAATTTTGGGACTTTGACAGGCTGGTCGAAGGCAGAGTGCAAGGTGAAGCGGAGATCGCGGGATCTCACCAACTTTTGTGGACTTTTGGGTTTAGGGTTTATGTAATGGGTATGGGATGTCGGCCCATGGGTTTTACCCATCCTTAGGCCCATTTTGTAAAGTATAAATAGAAATCTAGGCAATGTAAGTAAAAGAGGATATATATGCAGTGTTAAGTAGTGCTATGTGCAAGAGATTGGACTTTGTGCATATTGTATGTTGATACTTGCAGAGCTAAGTGCAAGTCATCTGTAGTGCTTTGTGCATAGACTATGTGAGGCTCTGTGCCTAGATCTACTCGGGGAAGGAAGATCTAACGAGGTGCATGCAGATATCCTGTCCTATGAGGAGTGGTTTTGAGTCTCTGTGCATGTAAGATGATTGAAAAAAGATAATAAATAAGAAGAAGAGTTGGTGGACGTAGCCCCACACTGGGGGTGAACCACATATATCCCGTGTTGTGGTTGCTTTGTGCATTATGATTGATATGTGATTTATTCTTAGTGCAGTAATGTATGTTTAGATGCATCTGATATGATATCTTATTGCTTAGTGATGTGAATGAATGCTAGATCTAATCTATTTCCATATGTTAAGTGGTTAGATGTGTTATATTTGATTGAATAATGCACTTATTTGTAATTAGGGTTTCATCTGCGATGTGAATGAGGGTTAAATACTAATGAATGATAACTGCTAAGTGCTTTGTTAGAGTGTTGTAATCATGGATATGAGTCCTAGCTAGGTTATAGACACTTGATTCCTTCAACCACCCCTGCCACTACCTCGGGTGAAACTACACTTGCTTCGCAGGTGTTGTCGAAAGGGCCGGTAGTTAGGGTTTTGTTGGTGCGCTATTGAAGTGTTGAACCTGGGGTCTGCCCCTGTGCCAACAAATGGTTCCGCTGCCAGGACCTGAAACTGTGATTATTGGGAACTGAAGAAAAGAGAAAGCTCTGTGCGTAGATCTGTTGCCCTAGTGAGCAGTACTCTACTTAACTTGCGAAGCTCTGTGCTAAGAAAGGAATCAGATCTGAAGAAAAGAGGTAATATCTTAAATCTTTGTGCTCTGATAAAGGTAAGATAAGTGGAATTTTTTTTTTTGAAAGAATGGATCTAGGTATGTTTGATAGATTTTTTCCTAGTCTGAAAACTAGGGCACAACTAGAAGAAAGAAGATATGAAATGAATAGATCTGATAGAAGTAATGAAAGATATGTTATTCCTATGCATAGAAAGGATTTTTGGACTAACAAATAGATGCAGGATCCTAGAAAGAATTTTTTTCAAGTTCATCACTGTGATCCCAATGTGTAGTACAAGAAAGTTTGGGGATCATTTAAGAGAAAGAGAGGATTAACTCTTTGTTATAGTTGCAGAATACTGAGACATATTGCTAAGGAATTCCCTGGTAGAAACCCTAGTTGCCTTTGTTGTAAATCTATGGACCATGAAGTACTGGATTGCCCTAAAATTATTTCTAAAGTTGAAAATATGAATATGAGACAAGAAAACCCCGAGGAAGGCCAAGAAACTAAGGATATGATAGAACCCCAGAGAGAATCAAATACTGTATTGATGTAGATGAAAGAAACCCTGAATGATCATAGAGATATCAGTTTATCAGAGATATTAAAAGAGAAAGAGTGTATAGAAACAATAATAGGAGACTTAGACATAGATTGTGTATTGGATGCAGAAACACAAGTGAATATCATGACACAAAGAACTTGGGAAATTTTGGGAAATCCAGCTATGATTCCTTCACTGGGAGGAATAGGATTGTTTAAAGGAAAATTGATAACCCTATGTGGAGGACTTACCCAGATACCTATGAGTGCTCATGGATCTTCGATAGAGGAAGAATTCGAGGTCATTAATTTTTTTGAGAACATCACTCCATTTGCTCCTTTTCTAGGAAGAATCTGGATTGAGAAAGATCAATTCAGAAGGAAAAAAGAAGAGGAAGCTATAGAACAAAAAAAGAAAGAACTAAGGGATTTCATGGCTATAAGAATAGCACACTTAATAGAAGAACAAGAGGACAAGTCGAAGCTACTAAGAACCAGAGACCTGACTATCAAAGTTGAAGGAATGCAAGGAGGCTTAATAAACCTATCCATGCTAGAGAGTAGAGAACCTACTCCAGAAAAAGAAGAAGTATTACCTTCGAACCCTGCGAAAGACCATCAACAATGTGAAGTTACTATGTTGAGTACAAATAAGAATAACAATGGAAAGAGAAACCCAGTAACTGAGATCACAGGAAAGAAATCTAGAAAGCTCAGTAAGAAGAGAGCTAAGTTGGGAAAATTAGAGGAAGTTCCAGAGAGGACTTCGCAGAAAGAAGGTTTGCAGAATTTGAATTCCGTCAGAATATCAGAACAACGCAGATTGGCACTTCAGCATGACGAAGCAATATAACCGTTGGAGGCACCCCGACCGTTAGATCGATGCTCCTGAATGGATAGACATGTATTTATGGCCAGAAAGATCGCCATTGGACCATTGAAGACCGCACCCTAACGAATGGAATTGCATTGATTGAGGCATTCCTACCCGTTGGTGAGACCCATTACGATGTTACCTATTTAACCCGTTGAACGTCTTACTATGGACACTTTTTCCAATTGTAATTATTTGAGCCCACAAAGAGCTAACTATTACCACGCTGTGCCTATTGAGACCTCGCCATCCATTCTATTGCCTACAGTATTTGATCACCGACCTGAGATACCTGATCTTGAGCGTGCATGTCAGACGACATTAGCATAGTAGAAAATTCCATCGAAGAAATCCTAATAGACCTCATGGATGAGAAGGTGATGTCTGTAGGAGCACATGATTCATCGACGAGAGGAGTGCAAGAATCCCCGTAGACTGCTCATGGATCTGGACCATCCTAAGCTACGACAGAGAAACAAACCAAGCATCGTGATGACTTGGCGAATGCGAAGCTCATCCCATCAATCTTGCCCGACTACATCCCACCTCTGGCTGGCATGGTGAGTCGTGACAGTGTCTTGAGGGACTTCAACTATACGCTGATTACTGCATACCTCCCGAAGGGGATATGCATAGTCAAACCGCAGCTGGAGAGGATTCTGACATTAAAGATCAACGACTATAACTTGGGAGACCACAAGAACTATGGCATGCTCATACCTCATAAATATTTGACAAAGACAAAGGGGAAGAAGTCAAAGATAATCCCCCAACCATGGACCATGGACATTGCGAGGTCCACAATCCTCAACATGATGAAGTTACCCCACTTTGGAAGGCATAAGGAGATTAACACATGAGTTAAGCTCCTACTTTCATGCTTCCATGGAAATTATCTGTGGCTAGACAGACACATCACCGTAGATACGGCGTCGATCCATAGGATCACCAGATTAAGCATGCAAGGACCAAATCTAAAATATTTTTACCTAGGGAAGGCTGCAGATTATGCCCTGGCGTAGTGAATTAATGATACCTATGGCAATGTTGAAAAGGGGAAGTGAGACTTCAAGGTGGCCTCCATCTAGAATGGCACAGTGTGCCTATCTTGCCAGTTGATTGATGGTAAGCTACTCAGGAAAAACAGACCCATGCAGGTCACTAGATTTGTTGTCGACCTCGCAAGAAAATGTGTGGAAGGGCTACAAATGAACTGGGTGAGCTACCTCATCAACCAGTTAGAGAAGGACTGCCACGAAGCTCAGGATCAGGGCTACGAGTTCCATTTCAGTTTTCTGTTGATCCTCATCGCGTTCATTTCTTGGGAGATGCCGGAAGGTGAGACCTTCCCTGAAATTGAGCCATACGAACCACTATCTTCAAAGTTCACTATGCTCTGGTATTCAAGCAACATGGAGAAACAATGACAGTCAAATGAGGTGTTCCACACCTATTACCTGCAACTAAATAGGGCTATTGAGTCTTTCCCTCGCATGACGCTGAATACCCTGCACAGGTTTGGGCCTTTTGTGAAGTTCCACACAAATAGACATTTTATTTATATCACTATGCGCGAAGATGAACATAAAGAAGAACTCCAATCATACTATAAGCTCACAGAGGAGGACATGGAAGAAATAACTAAGGAATGGATTGCAGAGTTCCTTATACCAGTCGACCAGGCAGAACTATCCAACCTCGACCTCATCGGAAGTCCTATGGTCACTCGCGAAGAGTATGATGCACCTGGAAGAAGCAGAAGGAAGAATAAAGAAGAGG
>JASDQU010307765.1:22280-34809 GCA_032191745.1 Picea mariana
AGGAGTTGGGGTAGTCTTGCAGTCTGTCATGTGAAATCTCTCAAGGAGATCTCGTGCATATTTGGCCAGAGACAGTTTGACGCCTGATGCATCCTAAATGATATCGAGTACAAGGAATAAATGTAGCGAACTCATGTCCTTCATTAAGAACTTGTCATATAGAATCCTCTTGACTGCAACAATCGTTGAAGTCGAGCAACCGATGATCTACAAATCATCAACATACAGAACTAGGAGTAGAAGTGAATCAACCGCCCTGAGCATGTAAACATTCTGGTCTGACTTACAACACGCAAAGTTCTGTGACAACAAGTAGGAGTCCATCTTGGCATACCATGCCCTCAGAGCCTTCTTGAGGCCATAAAGAGAATTGTTTAGTTGACAGACTAAATATGAATCCTTCTTAAATCCCTGGGGATGCTCCATATAGATCTCCTCAGAGAGATCTCCATGAAGAAATGATTTCTTCATGGCATGCACCTGCTAAAAGCCTTTGGAAACTAGCCTGGTTTTGTATCTACTAACCTGTCCATCCACTGCGTTCTTGGTCCTATAGACCCATATGTGCCTGATAATTTTCCTTCCTGAATGAAGGGGAACCAGATCCCGAGTCTAGTTCTCGAGGAGTGAGTTATACTCCTCCTGCATGGTGGATTCCCAAAAGGGAGTTCCGACAACCTCACCATAAGAATATGGATTTGAAGAATGAACCAAGAAAAGGTGCTTGGGTGGCATCATTTCAGTGGCAGTGCGTGCAAGAGGAGGATCCTCGAAATTAGATCGAGTCATACTAGTATCAGCTGGATCCCCAACAAGATCCCCTGCATCCTAAAGGGTATTCTTGTCCCACTTGGGCTTCTGCTCTGGCTCTACATCTGCATCTGGATGCATTGAATCTGCATCTAGCTATACTAACTCTATATCTGAATCATTTGAATCCTCTAAATCATAAATCTCATCTGAAGAAGATTCAATAAGTACATGCTCATCATCTATGATAGGTGGAAGAACAAAAGTGTCTGCATGCGGATGTTGAGGTACATGCGAGACACTTTCCTCGAATTGGACACTTTGCTCAATCATGAGTCAGTCTGAGGAAAGATCAATGAGTCTATATCCCTTCACACCGTCAGGGTATACAACAGTGATACACTCTGTGCTCTGTGGATCAAGTGCCTTCCTCTTCTCAGAGGGAATCCTAGCCCATGCACGTGAACTGAAAATACGAAAGTGTTTCACTTCCCATTTGAGGCCTCTCCAAGCCTCGTAAGGGGTCTTATCCTTGACATATCTATGGGGAGATCTATTTTGGATGTAGTTTGCACAATTAAGTGCTTCAACCCATAATATCTGTGGAAGTGACTTTGCATGTAACATGAAAGATGCCATCTCTTTTAGAGATCTATTTTTCCGCTCAACAACTCCGTTTTGCTGTGGAGTATAGGGAAATTTGTGCTACAACTGAATCCCTACCTCATGACATAGATTCTGCATCTCATGGTTGACATACTCTCCCTTGTTATCTATTCAGAGGACTTTGATTTTCTTTCCTGACTGTGTCTCAACAAGGGATTTGAAATCTTTGAGATGTTGAAATACCTATGATTCTTTCCTGAGAAAGAAAATCCATGTGGAGTGAGAAATCATCAACAAAAATAAGAACGTACCCTGCTTTAGTGATTGATTGATGTGGAAAATGGCCCATGAGGTCACTATGGATCGGATCTAAAGGAGAGGAGGCCTTCTGAGTATTTCCTTTGTTGAATTTCTATTGAGGGTGTTTTCCAAGAACACATCCATCACAAATTCCTTTGGAGAAGTGGATGTCAGGTAGACCATCAACCATTCCCTGCTTTCTAATCTATTGCATATATTTGAAATTTAAATTCCTGAACCTTTCATATCATATCCTACTGCTTTCATCAACATGGGTAAGAAGTAATGCATAGCCTGGTTCAATAAAATCAGAAAATGTGGAGTCTAAATTGATGATTTACCTCACCAGTAGCAACCCTAGAATTGGTTTTCATGTCATACATATCCACTGCATCGAGTGTGAATATGAATCTCTTTCCGATGCCATAGTTTTTCATCTGATACATGGAAAAAATATTGATGGAAAGTTTGGGAACATGTAGCACATTCTCGAAGCTTCTGTTTGTGAGTTAAATCCTTCCTTTGTTAGTGACCTTGACTCAAGAGTTGTCCCCCATCATAATAGGAGGAACTTTGCATGCATCCAATGAAGAATATACTTCTTTTGTGGCATCCATGTGGTGAGATGGTCCTGAATCTATGATCCAAGCATCGAGAGAGGAGTTGATGGAAATCAAAACATGGCTAGAATTGCCTTTCTTGGGATTTAGTTATTCTGACTTCATCTTCTTGGCACCCTCGTGGATGCGATCTCTAAGGTTGTTTTTCTGAAGTGTTTGGGTCATTAGATCTATCTATTTTTGCATACATGTGGATTCTGGATGGAATCCTTTATGGAAGTAAGTGCATTTTCCCCCTTTTCTTCCCTTTCCACCTTTGGATCCGAAGGCATTGTTGAAGGGTTTTGATTACCCTTCCTTCTTT
This sequence comes from Picea mariana, assembly GCA_032191745.1. NCBI lineage: Eukaryota > Viridiplantae > Streptophyta > Pinopsida > Pinales > Pinaceae > Picea > Picea mariana. Next base: position 24,861 of record JASDQU010307765.1, read on the forward strand.
GGATTTGCATGTTATTTCATTTTGTCTTTGCATTTACATTTATTATATTGATTACTTCTACCATCTTGTACAATATGTGCATGTGCCTTTGGGCCTTTGATTTTTCCCATATTGATGATCTTGCTCTACTCTTGTTTCAGAGACTCGATAAAGTCCTCAAGAGAGGAAATCTTCCAAGCCGATCCAAATACAAATCTAACTGAATGAAATGTGGATACAAACACTGAGTATTCTAGATGAATTTTGGAGAGAATGGTGAGAACCATTTGTTTCTCCTCCTTATATTTATCAACCCCACAGGCTTTGAGTTGTGACAACAAATCCTTATATTTGGTAAATAAATCTTGGAGATTGTAGAAGGTTTTTGGATCCAATGTGAGCAATTACACCTCGAGCAAGTGTCCCCTCATCTCATCCTATTTTCCAAAAATCCCTTCCATGGTGGTACAGGATTCATTGGGGGTTTTATAAGAGCATATGTGAAATAGGAGTTCAGGAGAAATGAGACTACAAATTGTTCCAAATGCTTCATCTATTCGATTTAGATACTTGGATTTTTCTATGGATGATTTTGGTTCTATATCTGTGTTCATGGTTTTAACCTGTACAATTATCTTCTTCGAAGATGCATGATCATATTCTCCTTCCATGCAAAGAAATTGTATGGTGTAAGAATGAATTCTTTTGAAAATTCCATTTTTTTGCTATCTTCAATCTTTGATACCTGGAAAAATAATTTGGTTTGTATTTTCCCTAGCAGTCCATCAGCTCTGATACCATGTAAATGTGTTGAACCTTCACATAATAGATCTAGCTAGGAATTGACATACATAGTTGCAGAGAAAATATGAGAAAAGAGAAGTAGGAGAGAAAGAATGTAAGAATTCTCATTAACCAAATGAATGAATGATAATTTACACATGATATACTTTGTATAACTCAACCAATGCACACTAGAGGAGAATACAATGCACCATAGTGGTGGTATAGAGTCATATGAACACACACCAACAGTTACAGGAGTAAAATTTCACCTAGTCTAGTCTCTGAGGCAGTTATGGGAGTGAATTGCCACCTAGTTGAGTTAACTAGTCTATCAGTGTTCAATTAACTGATTGAAACAGAGTGAAGTGAGGAGGAGATCAGGGAATCACGAGTAATGTGCTAGTATGGTGATGATCCCAAGGACAATGCACATTAGTTGGTGATGATACCAATGATGCATTGTGATAATCCCAATGTAGCATCTAGACTCTACTCAACTGATCAAACTAAAGTGAAAATTGAAGAGAATAATCTCCTAAAGGAATATTCTCCCCTAAACTTTAGGATATTGGATAATGACTAATAAACATAGGGAAAACCTTAGGAAACATAAATCCTAGGTGTGTGTGAAGTACTCCAAAATTTGTATCGTTAGTTAGTTGGTAGCCTTTTGTATTTGACTCATACCAGTCCTAATATTTCCTTTGTTGTTAGTCTTGTTGTCAGGTATATGTAAACACCCCATGAAAGCCATTGGAAATTATAAAAAAATATTCTTTGGGATATCTAGGGTACAATTTTGTTTGGGATACATTATAGTTTAGGGACTCCTTTGTTGGTTGGTTTCACTAATTCAGAATGGGTCGATCACCCTGATGATCGAAATTCTACTGCAAGTTATGGTTTTAGCCTTTGTCTTAGACTTGTCACTTAGGATTGTAAGGAAAAACATTGTTGGCACAGGGGTAGACCCAGGGTTCAACGCTTCAACAATGCACCAACAAAACCCTAACTACTGGCTCTTTCGGCAACACTTGCGAAGCAGATGAAGTCTCACCTGAGGTAGAGGCAGGGGTGGTTGCAGGACTCTAGTGTCTGCAACCTTAGCTGGGACACAGATATGTGATTATAACACCTTAATGGAGCACTTAACAGTTATATTTCATTAGTAATTGGCCTTTTTCTACAACGCAAATAAACCCTAATTACAGAGCAATGCAGTATTCGACAAGATCCAACACATTCAAGCACTAAGCACATCAACATAGATCAGATCTAGCATCTTATTCACATCATTAGGCACTAAGATATCATATTCATCTAAGCATACATCATTGCACTAAGTGTTAATCATATGAGAAATAAAAAAACCACAATTCACAAAGCAACCACAACACAGGATATACGTGGTTCACCCCCGGCCCGGGGCTACGTACACCAACTCTTCTTGTCTTTATTGTCTTCTATCAATCATCTACATGCACATAGCCACCATATCCTAATCCACATAGGATAGGATATCTGCGCGCACTCCACTAGATCATCCTTCCCAGAGTTAGGTTATAGCACAAGGCCCTACACAAGCCTCTTACATCCACTTGCACTTAGCTCTGCAAGTGTCCAACATAGCATGCACAAAGCATTGACAATTATCACTCGCACTTAGCACAACATCACACAGATGACTCTAGTGTCTCATGTCACTACTTCTTGCATCACCTAGACATCTATTTATACATTAAAAAAGGGCCTAGACATGGGTAAGCCCATGTGCCGACATCCCCATACCCGTTACATAGCCCAAAACCCAAAAATCCCTAAACAAGGGGCCGATATCCCACGATCTCCACTTCAACTTGCGCTCCACCTTTGACAACCTATCGAAGTCCCAAAATAGGTCAAACCTGACCAAGGATCTCCAAAACTTGGTCAAGGGCCAACAAGCCCCCAACACTCACCTGTGACTCGTCTCGAGTCACTATGATCTGGGTAGCTCTGCCTCAAAAGCCTCGAGCTTGGCTCGAACTGATTCGACCTGCTGCTTCACTAGGGCCTCGTGCTCGGTGAATTCCTGAATAACTACCTTGTTCACAGGTCCTTTCAAGCGTTGTTCGACTGTAGTGACTACGTGTTCCAGCTCTACTCCTTGGCCTTCAATCTCTTCAAACAATTGGCAAGCTGCATCCTAGACTGGTTGGAGCTTCTGAGTCACTTCTATGACTTTGCTTTGTATGGCATGGACTTGTTGTTGAATAGTGCATTGTTCCTGAGATCTTTTCATTCACTCAACTACTGACAGGAGATTCAACTGCACTTGTATTGTAGTTGCTTGATTATTTGCCTCATGGAGCTATGACTCCGGTGTCTTCAGTTCAGGGTCTTCAGTAAGTCACTCATAAGTCTGCACACTTCTACTGCTAATATATTTACATTTCAAAGCTAATTCTTTGATTCTCTCAACTGCGCTCCAGCCAGTGGCTTCTCTTTGGTCTCAGATGTCCTGCGGGGTGCTTGGTACTATTTGTAGCTCTAGATCTTCTATTCTATGTTGAAGATGCTAGATGGCTTCAACAAGTTGTGCTACTTAATGCTCTACTAGGTCTTCCTCCTTTTGCTCTAAGCCCGTCACAGAGCGAAGTGATATGCTAACTGCTTCTTTTACTCCAACCTGTTCCTCAAGCAAATTCTCTTTATCTTGCTGGATCTGCGCTTTCTCCTCTTCGAACTTTGTTTGGAGGTCGTCTTTCTTCTATTGTGAAACTTGACGTTTCTCAACACTTCCTCTTGAGCTTGCTTCAGGGCCACTGTGGCATGTTCTTTTTCTTCTTGTGCATGATGAAGGCAGGCTTCAGTCGCATTAGCTAGTCTATAGAGTTGGGTAGGCTCATCTCCCAACTCTGGGTTTTCTGATGGTGGGGACGCAGTGAACACTATGCCACTTGAGTGAAGGGCTTGTTGTACCCCTTTTAGTTCTATCTCAATTCTATCATACATGGCTTCTTGTTTGGATTCATTGTTATGAAAAATTTCTTGTGAGGCATCTGATATAGCTACAATAATGATGTCGAAGTCATTGAGTGTGAGCACAGTCTGCAGCTTGGTCTTACTAGCTCTGGATTTCTTCCGCGATGTAGGTTTCTTGGGGGAAACCTTTCTTTTCTTATATAGATCAGCCTCATCAGGGGGATTCTATGGTGATGTTACTTCGCCTTGCTTCTACTTATCTTATTCTCTATTTTTCTCTTCTTTGTCTACTTCGTCATCACCTCCTCCTCCAGGTGATTCTGAAGCAGTTTCTTCTGATGCACTGCTCAACTGCTGGACCTCTTCTGTCTTCTTCCTTCTACTAGTTCCAGGTGTATCATGCCCTTCATGAGTGATCTCCAGGCTTTCGATTAGTTCGGGGTCGGTCAATTCTGCAGGGTCAATAGGGCTAAGGAGCTCTGCAGGCTATTCCTTAGTTATTTCTTCTAGGTCCTCCTCTATGAGCTTATAGTATGACTGAAGCTCTTCCTTACTCTCGTCTACACACGCAGTGATATAAATAAAATGTGGATCTGCGTGGAATTTCATAAGGGGCCTGAATTGGTGTAGGGTGTTTGGTGTCATACGAGGGATAGCCACAATATCCCTCTTTAACTATAGATAGTAGGTATGGAATACCATGTTTGTCTGCCATTGTTTCCCCATATCTCTCGAATACCAGAGCGTGGTGAACTTCATAGCGAGTAGCTCGAATGACTCAATGTTAGGGAAGGTCACACCTTTCAGCATCTCCCAAGAAGTAAATGTGATGAGGATCAAAAAACAACTAAAATGGAACTCATAGCCCTGATCCTGAGCTTTGTGGCAATTCAATTCTAACTGGTTGACTAAGTACTTTGCCTAGTTCATCTGTAGTCCTTCCACGTATTTTCTAGCGAGGTCAACAACAAACCCTGTGACCTGCGTGGGTCTGTTCTTTCTCACTAGCTTTCCTACGATCAACTGGTAGGCTAGGAAAACTGTGCCATTCTGGATCGAGGATACCTTGTAGCCTCACGTCCCCTTTTATACATCGCCATAGGTATCCTTAATCCTCTATGCTAGGGCGTGGTTTGGAAACTTCCCTGGGTAAAAGTCTTGTGGGTTTGGTCCCTACATGCTCAATCCCGTGATCCTATGGATCAACGTTGGATTGATGGTGATGTGTTTGTCTAGCCACAGATAACCGCCATGGAAGCACGAAAAAAGAATCTTAACTCATGCGTTAACCTCTTGGTGCCTTCCAAAATGTGGTATCTTCATTAAGTTCAGGATAGTGGATTGCGCAAGATCCATAGTCCATGGTTGGGGGATTATCCTCGACTTATTCCCCTTCGTCCTAGTCAAATACCTGTGAGGAGTGAGCATGTTGTAGTTCTTGCGATCCCCTAGGTTGAAGTTGCTGAATTTTAACGTCATGATCTTATCTAGCTGTGGTCGAACTGCACGTATCCCCTTTGGGAGGTATGCAGTAATCAGAGTGTAATAAAAGTCCATTGGGACACTGTCATGACTCACCGCACCGGCCATAGGTGGGATGTAGTCGGGCATGATAGACAGGATTAACTTCACAGTCACCAAGTCATATCGATGCTTGTTTCTTTTCTCGACCTCGGGATGGTCTAGATGTGCGAGTAGTCGACAGTGAGGCTTGCACTTCTCTTGTCGATGAAGCTTGAATCCCTGCGGACATTACTTTTTCGGCCATTAGATCGATTATGACTTCTTCTACAGACTTTTTTACTGCGCTGAGTTCGTCTGACATGCATGCTCGAGATTGGATACTCGGGTCGATGAACAAACTCTCAATGCGATAGAATAGGTGGTGGAATCTCAGTAAACACAATGCGGTAACAATGAGTTCTCTTGTTGGCTCAGATACAATTCGCGAAAGTGTTCTCGGCGCAACAGTCGATGGAATAAGTAGACAATGATGTAATGGATCCCTCCAATGGACAAGAGTATGTCATAAATGCATTTTTGTCCGTTATGGCATGGTCCCAATGGTCCGATGGAGAGCTTTCTGGTCATAACTGTTGTTCTAACCGTTCAGGAGAATCGGTCTAATGGTCATAATGCCTCCAACGATTATATTTCTTCGCCATGGTGAAGTGCCACTTTGCGCTATTCTGATATCCCGGTGAAGTTCTAGTTTTGCAAACCTTCCTTCTGCGAAGTCCCCCATGGAACCTCCTGCAATGTTTCTAGCTTTTCTCTCTTCTTACTGAGTTTTCTAGCCTTCTTCCCTGTGATCGACATCTCGGTATTCCTCTTTCCATTTTGATTCTTATCTCCTTTTGGCATAGTAACTTCACGCTATTGATGGTCTTTACTAGGGTTCAAGGGAAATACTTCTTCTCTGTCTGGGATAGGTTCTCTACTCTCCTGTAAAGACAGGTGTTTCAAGTCTTCTTGTGTTCTTTCAACTTCGACATCTAGATTTTTGGTCCTCAGTAGCTTCGACTGGTCCTCTTGTCCTTTCAGTAAGTGTGCTACTCTCCTAGTCATGAAGTCTCTTAGTTCTTTTGTTTTTCGTTCTAGGGCTTCCTCTTCTTTTCTTCGGGTTTGATCTTTCTCAATCCAGGTTTTTCCTAGTAACATAGCAAATGGGGTATTGTTCTCAATAAATTTAACAACCTCAAATTCTTCCTCTGTCGAAGTTCCATTAGAACTCATAGAGGTATGGGTAAGTCTTCCACATAGGGTTATCAAATTTCCTCTAAATAATCCTATTCCTCCCAATGAAGGAATCATAGCAGGTTTTCCTAAAATTTCCTAGGTCCTCTCTATCATGATATTCACCTATGTTTCCTCATCTAGAACATAGTCTATGTCGAAGTATCCTATTCTTGTTTCTATGCACTCTTTTTCTTTGAAGATCTTCGATAAGTTGATATCTCCGTGATTCTTCAGGGTTTCTTTCATTTGTAGTAATACAGTCTCTGATTCTTTCTGGGGTTCTGCCATAATCTTAGTCTCTTGGCATTTCTCATGGTCTTCTTGTTCCATATTCATTCTTTCAATCTTAGAAATCATTCTAGGGCAATCCAAAACTTCATGTTCCATGGATTTACAATAAAGACAACTAGGTATTCTACTAGGGAATTCTTTATCAAGATGTCCCGGTCTTCTGCAACTGTAATAAAGAGTTAATCCTCTTTTCCTCTTAAATGATCCCCAACCTTTCTTGTACTACGCACTAGGGTCATAGTAGCTAACCTGCAAAAAATTCTTCCTAGGATCTTGCATCCATTTGTTAGTCCAAACATTCTTTCTATGCATAGGAATAACATATATTTCATTATTTCTATCAGATCTACTCATATCAAACCTTCTTCTGTCTAGCTGTGCCCTAATTTTCAGACTAGGACAAATTTTATCAAACATACCTAGATCCATACTTTCGAAACAAAAAATTCCACTTATCTTACCTTTAACAAAGCACACAGATTTCATATCTTACCTCTTTAATAAAAAAAATTCACTTTACCTTTATCAGAGAACAAAGCTTTCATATCTTACCTCTTTTCTTTAGATCTCCCTCCTCTCTTAGTACAGAGCTTCGTAAGTCAAGTAGAGTACTGTGCACTAAAGCAATAGATCTATGCACAAAAATTTCGTTCTTTTCCTCAGTTCCCAGCAATCACAGTTTTAGGTCTCGATAACAAAACCATTTGTTGGCACAGGGGCAGACCCAAGTTTCAACGCTTAAACATCGCACCAACAAAACCCTAACTACTGACCCTTTCAACAACACCTACGAAGAATATGAAGTCTCACCCGAGGTAGAGGCAGGTGTGGTTGCAGGACTCCAATGTCTACAACCTTATTTGGGACACAGATATGTGATTATAACACCTTAACAGAGCACTTAGCGATTATAGTTCATTAGTAATTGGCCTTTTTATACAACGCAGATAAACCCTAATTACAGAGCAGCATAGTATTCGACAAGATCCAACACATTCAAGCACTAAGCACATCAACATAGATAAGATCTGGCATCTTATTCACATCATTAGGCACTAAGCTATCATATTCATCTAATCATACATCATTGCACTAAGCGTTAATCATATGAGAAATAAAACAACCATAATGCACAAAGCAACCACAACACAGGATATACGTGATTCACCCCCGACCTGGGGCTACGTCCACCAACTCTTCTTCTCTTTATTGTCATCTACATGCACAGAACCACAAGATCATACTCCGCATAGAAAAAGAGATCTGCGCGCACTCCGCTAGATCCTCCTTCCCTGAGTTAGGTTACAACACAAATCCCTTCACAAGCCTCATACATCCACTTGCACTTAGCTCTGCAAGTGTCTAACACAACATGCACAAAGCATTTACAATTATCACTCACACTTAACACAACATCACACATATGCCTCTAGTGTCTCATGTCACTACTTCTTGCATCACCTAGAAATATATTTATACATTACAAAAGGGCCTAGACATGGGTAAACCCATGGGTTGACATCCTCATACCCGTTACATAGCTCAAAACCCAAAAACCCTAAACAAGGGGTCGAGATCTCGCGATCTCTGTTTTGACTTGCGCTCTGCCTTTGACAGCTTGTTGAAGTCCCAAAATAGATCAAACCTAACCAAGGATCTCCAAAATTTGGTCAAGGTCCAACAAACATGATCCTAATATTTCTTCAATAGAAGCAGAGTACTTAGCAATGTTTAATGCAAGTTAAAAAGTCTTTTGGCTTCGACAAATCCTTTTAGAGTTTTGATTCCAATAGTAGCATCTAACCACACTTTGGTGTGACAATTAGAGTGCCATCAAGCTCACCAAAAGTCCAGTTCAACATCTGCGTAGTAAACACATTGAGCTATAAATTCATTTCATTATAAATCCCATTCATGATCAAGTTCTTGAAATGCTCTTTTTCTTTATAGATGATCATGTTGCATAAATTTTCACAAAGTCTTTAATAAAAGTGAAGTTCTCAAAACTTTGATCTATGTTGGGAGTTTAGGAAGTTTTCATTAAGGGGGGATAAGATCTAATTCCTCATTCCTAATCCTATTGTGTCACCATTTTAAATCCTTCAATTCTATCCCAAGTTATTCTTAAGGGGGGATGTTAGGATATTTATACACTTAAGAGTTAGTTAAGATCAACTTGGCGTAATGTGTCTTTAGGTAAAAGTGTGTTTCTTTAGTATGCATTTGTAGTTATGTAATTTGATGGTCACAATATGTTCTAGACATAGAGTGATCTGATGAATCATATTCTTCTTGACCTTAATGGCTATATTCATCTGTGGTTTAACACCTAATTGTTCCACGATCTCTATTTAAAGAGCATGGAGGGTCATTTTCTGATCATTGATTATGAGAAACTCTCTTGTAAAATATTTTTCTTTTGAATTAATATATTTCTTCAAGTGGTTGCATTGGTTGGGGCCATGGACTATTTCCATTTTAGAGGTTTTTAATCACGTAAAAACTCTATCATTATGATCTTTGGTTTAGTTGTGTGACAGGTTGTTTAAGGTGTTTGTCCTCTATGGGAATACCTTGTTTTCTTGAACAAGTACCATAGATGTAGGGTAATTTCATTAAAAAAAATATCAATGGACTCAATTAAAACAAGAGTCGCTACAATATAGAATATAGGGAAATTATAATCACAAGAAATATTTGGGGCATGATTTAACATGAGAGGACCCACTAGCACAACCAAACTCTATGACAACCTTGAGGTTATTGAGATATTCAAAAAATCTCAATGGATTGAGTATTTTAATAGATTGTGTTGATACATTGTAGAATTAGACATATACTTCCACATTGACTTGTGTCTAGTATGTGGAAATTGTTCAAAGCCTTTTATCTTGAGACTTTACTTTAGTTAAAGTAATTATTAAAGTAAAGTGCTTTTATTAGTGAACTGAGTTTTATTTAAGGAAATGTTTTAATTAGCATTTTTAAATTAAATAATAGTCGTTGATCTCAAGTGAGGTGAGAAGTAATCTCAACCATCAATAAATTTGGAGATTAGGGTTACTTCATAACTCAATCTTATATAATCAAGGCTAGGTTAAAGGAGAAAAAACGTTTACACAGAGATAACAAAGAAGGACTTTTGCTTGTGTGGAGTCACTCGAGAGTGTAGAGGTAAAGAAGAAATTTT
>JASDQU010307765.1:38440-52574 GCA_032191745.1 Picea mariana
ATATATCTCATCGGGTTTACTGATTCTGACTGGGTTGGCGATAGCACTGATCGCAAGTCCACATCTGGTTACTCACTTAGTCTTGGTTTCGGGCCTATCTGTTGGTCGAGCAAGAAGAAAGCTGCCATTTCTCTATATTCAGCTGAGGCAGAGTACAAAGGGGTAGTTAACATAACCATTAGGGCTATGTGGCTACAACATTTTGTCACTGCATTGGGAATTCAGTTTCATCGACCGATCGTCATGTGGTGTGACAACTAGAGCACTCTGAAGTTCTGTAGAGATCTAGTTCAAAGGCAACGGACGAAGGACATCGAGATCCACCTGCACTACATTCAGGACATAGTAAATGAGGGGATCATTGACATACAGTTCCATCCTTCAACAGAACAGATGGAAAACATCTTCACGAAGACCTTCACTGAGCAAAAGTTCCATTCTCTTTGAAGTCATCTTGGAGTGAAGGACACAATTGCCTAGCAACTGTAGTTCTTCTTTTTACATACATCCTACCTTGAGGGGGGGGTTTTCCCATGAGGTTTTCCCTCTTTCCTCACTTTATTTCAGTGTATATTTTGTATTTTGGTACCTAACATGGCTTCGTTGCTGGGACCTATTCTTTATTTTCACCATAGTGATGTTTAGGGTGGGTGTTGGAGTTACTTCACACACACCTAGGGTTTCTTTTTCCTAAGGTTTTTCCTTATTTATTAGTCATAATTAGTCATTATCCAATCTCCTATATTTTAGAGGAGAATATTACACCTGCAAAATATTCTCTTTCAGTTGACACTTTAGTTTGACTAGTTGAGTTGAGTCTAGATGCTGCATTGGTTTTATCACCCTGCAACATTGGGATCATCACCATGATAATGCGCACTTGCCTTGGGAGCATCACCAGAATGGCACATTACCCTTGATTCCTTGATCTACTCCTCACTACACTCTGTTCAGTCAGTTAACTGAAGATTGGTTGACTAGTTAACTCAACTAGGTGGAAGTTCACCCCCATAACTGCCTGAGAGACTAGACCAGGTGGTAGTTCACTCCCATAACTGCTGGTGTGTGTCCATATCACTCTAGACCACCACTATGGTGCATTGTTTCTCCTCCAGTGCGCATTCATTGAGTTATATAAAGTATATCATGTGTAAATTATTCATTATTCAGAACGGTTAATGGAAATTCTTCTATTCTCTCTCTCCTTCTTCTTCTTTCTCAATTTTTCTCTGCAAATGTATGTAGTATTTTATAGCTAGATCTATTATGTACAGGTTCAACACATTTACACATTCTAGGTATTTTTTCACTCACATCACCAAGGTTGGGAGGCCCTGATCCTAAATAAAGTGTTATTCAAACAACATCAATCCTCAATACCTTTACCGGTGCTAATTCTATGTCAGTTTATGAAATGGATAAAACACTAGATATAGACAAATCAAGAATAACAGAATTGGAATCTACCATAGACTCTGTTAAAGACACAGTGACCAATGAATTCAGGAAGGAATTCGTGGAAGCAGAACATGTTCACAAAGAAGAAACACATAGACAACTCCAACTCCAAGAAAAGGAATTAAGTGTAGAGTTTGAGAAAAGGGTCAGCCTAAACCAAAAGATGCACCAAGAAGAGATAAAGAAACTCAAAATCACACATGCTCAAGAAGTAAAGAGACTCAAAGGGGAACAAATTGATATCAACAAATATAATGAAAGGATTGAAGAACAAGTTTAGATATTACAACAGGATAATCATCTTCTGGAGAAGAATGTAGAAGAAAGAAAGACAAAAATAGTGGTCTCAGAAATAATCATAGAAGAATCCATCATGGAAAATGAAGCATTGAGAGATATGCAAAAACAATTATTTCTTTCATCACACAACATTCAAAAGAATTGGTTTGACCACATGAATATAGGCCAACAAATGAATGTCATAACAGAGAAATATCGGAAAGTTCAAAATGCATATGACCATATTGTCAAATGGAAAGATGTTTTTGATAATCCTCCCAACATTTTTCTAGTATATACAACAAAGTAGAAGATTAAAGACCAAGTGCTATTAAAAATGGGGAAATCTTGTTGGACCTTGACAAGGTTTTGTGGAAATGATGGTCATGTTTGACCAATTTTGGGACTTCGATAGGCTAGTCGAAGGTGGAGCACAAGGTGAAGCGGAGATCGCGTGATCTCACCAAATTTTGTGGACTTTTGGGTTTAGGGTTTATGTAATGGGTATGGGATGTCAGCCCATGGGTTTTACCCATGCTTAGGCCCATTTTGTAAAGTATAAATAGAAAGCTAGGCGATGTAAGTAAAAGAAGATATATATGTAGTGTTAAGTAGTGCTATGTGCAAGAGATTGGACTTTGTGCATATTGTATGTTGAGACTTGCAGAGCTAAGTGCAAGTCATCTGTAGTGCTTTGTGCATAGACTATGTGAGGCTATGTGCCTAGATCTACTTGGGGAAGGAGTATTTGGCGAGGTGCACGCAGATATCCTATCCTATGCAGAGTGGGTTTTGAGTCTCTGTGCATGTAAGATGATCAAAAAAAGATAATAAATAAGAAGAAGAGTTGGTGGACGTAGCCCCACACTGGGGGTGAACCACATATATCATGTGTTGTGGTTGCTTTGTGCATTATGATTGATATGTGATTGATGTGATTTATGCTTAGTGCAGTAATGTATGTTTAGATGCATCTGATATGATAGCTTAGTGCTTAGTGTTGTGAATGAATGCTAGATCTGAGCTATTTCCATATGCTAAGTGCTTAGATGTGTTATATCTGATTGAATAATGCACTTCTCTGTAATTAGGGTTTCATCTGCGACATGAATGAGAGTTAAATACTAATGAATGATAACTGCTAAGTGCTTTGTTAGAGTGTTGTAATCACGGATATGAGTCCCAGCTAGGTTATAGACACTTGAGTCCTTCAACCACCCCTGCCAGTACCTCAGGTGAAACTACACCTACTTCGCAGGTGTTGTCGAAAGGGCCGGTAGTCAGGGTTTTGTTGGTGCGCTATTGAAGTGTTGAACCCTGGTTCTGCCCCTATTCCAACAAATGGTTCCGCTGTCGGGACCCGAAACTATGATTGTTGGGAACTGAAGAAAAGAGAAAGATTTGTGCATAGATCTGTTTCCCTAGTGAGTAGTACTCTACTTAACTTGTGAAGCTCTGTGCTAAGAAAGGAATCAGATCTAAAGAAAAGAGGTAATATCTTAAATCTTTGTGCTCTGATAAAGGTAAGATAAGTGGGAAATTTTGTTTTGAAAGAATGGATCTAGGTATGTTTGATAGATTTTGTCCTTGTCTGAAAACTAGGGCACAACTAGAAGCAAGAAGATATGAAATCAATAGATCTGATAGAAGTAATGAAAGATATGTTATTCCTATGCATAGAAAGGATTTTTGGACTAACAAATGGATGAAAGATCCTAGAAATAATTTTTTGCAAGTTCATCACTGTGATCCCAGTGCGCAGTACAAGAAAGTTTGGGGATCATTTAAGAGAAAGAGAGGATTAACTCTTTGTTATAGTTGCAGAATACTAAGACATCTTGCTAAGGAATTCCCTGGTAGAAACTCTAGTTGTCTTTGTTGTAAAGCTATGGACCATGAAGTACTGGATTGCCCTAAAATTATTTCTAAGGTTGAAAAGATGAATATGAGACACAAAAACCTCAAGGAAGGCCAAGAAACTAAGGATATGATAGAACCCCAGAGAGAATCTGAGACTGTATTGTTGTAGATGAAAGAAACCTTGAATGATCATAGAGATATCAGTTTATCAGAGATATTAAAAGAGAAAGAGTGTATAGAAACAATAATAGGAGACTTAGACATAGACTGTGTATTGGATGCGGAAACACAAGTGAATATCATGATAGAAAGAACTTGGGAAATTTTGGGAAAGCTAGCTATGATTCCTTCACTGGGAGGAATAGGATTGTTTAAAGGAAAATTGATAACCCTATGTAGAGGACTTACCCAGATACCTATGAGTGCTCATGGATCTTCAACAGAGGAAGAATTCAAGATCATTGAGTTTTTTTAGAACATCACTCCATTTGCTCTTTTTCTAGGAAGAATCTGGATTGAGAAAGATCAATTCAGAAGGAAAAAAGAAGAGGAAGCTATAGAACAGAAAAAGAAAGAACTAAGGGATTTCATGGCTAGAAGAATAGCACGCTTAATATAAGAACAAGAGGACAAGTCGAAGCTACTAAGAACCAGAGACCTAACTGTCGAAGTTGAAGGAACACAAGGAGGCTTAAGAAACCTATCCATGCAAGAGAGTAGAGAACCTACTCCAGAAAAAGAAGAAGTATTAGCTTTGAACCCTGTGAAAGACCATCAACAACGTGAAGTTACTATGTTGAGTACAGATAAGAATAACAATGGAAAGAGAAACCCAGTAACTGAGATCACAGGAAAGAAATCTAGAAAGCTCAGCAAGAAGAGAGCTAAGTTGGGAAAATTAGAGGAAGTTCTAGAGAGGACTTCGCAGAAAGAAGGTTTGTAGAATTTGAACTCCGCCGAAATTTCAGAACAACGCAGATTGGCACTTCGCCACAACGAAGCAATATAACTGTTGGAGGCACCCCGACTGTTAGATCGATGCTCCTGAATGGATAGAAATGCAGTTATGGCTGGAAAGATCACCATTGGACCATTGAAGACCGCACCCTAACGAATGGAATTGCATTGATTGAGGCGTTCCTACCCGTTGGCGAGACCCGTTACGGTGTTACCTATTTAACCCGTTGAATGTCTTACTATGGACACTTTTTCCAATTATGATTATTTGAGCCCACAAAGAGCTGACTATTACCACACTGTGCCTATTGAGACCTCGCCATCCATTCTATTACCTTAAGTATTTGATCACAAACCCGAGATACCTGATCTTGAGCGTGCATGTCGGACGACATTAGAATAGTATAAAATCCCATCGAATAAATCCTAATAGACCTCATGGCTTAGAAGGTGATGTCCATAGGAGCACAAGATTCATTGACGAGAGGAGTGCAAGCATCCCCATCGACTGCTCGTGGATTTGGACCATCTTGAGCTATGACAGAGAAACGAACCAAGCATCGTGATGACTTGGTGAATGCGAAGCTCATCCCATCAATCCTACCCGACTACATCCCGCCTCTGGCTGGCACGGTGAGTCGTGACAGTGTCTCGAGGGACTTCGACTACACGCTGATTACTGCGTACCTCCCGAAGGGGATACACGTAGTCAAACTGCAGCTGGAGAGGATTATGACATTGAAGATCAAAGACTATAACTTGGGAGACTGCAAGAACTATGGCATGCTCGCACCTCATAAATATTTGACAAAGACAAAGGAGAATAAGTCAAAGATAATCCCCCAACCATGGACCATGGACATTGCAAGGTCCACAATCCTCAACGTGATGAAGTTACCCCACTTTGGAAGGCATAAGGAGATTAACACGTGAGTTAATCTCCTACTGTCATGCTTCCATGGAATTTATCTATGGCTAGATAGACACATCATCATAGATACGACGTTGATCCATAGGATCACCAGATTAAGCATGCAAGGACCAGATCCACAAGATTTTTACCCAGGGAAGGCTGTAAATCATGCCCTGGCGCAACAAATTAATAATGCCTATGGAGATGTTAAAAAGGGGAAGTGAGGCTACAAGGTAGCCTTCATCTAGAATGGCACAGTGTGCCTATCTTGCCAGTTGATTGTTGTTAAGCTAGTTAGGAAAAACAAACCCACGTAGGTCACTAGGTTTGTCGTTGACCTCGCAGGAAAATGCGTGGAAGGGCTACAAATGAACTGGGTGAGCTACCTCGTCAACCAGTTAGAGCAGGACTGCCACGAAGCTCAGGATCAAGGCTACGAGTTCCATTTCAGTTGTATGTTGATCCTCATCGCATTCATTTCTTGGGAGATGCTGGAAGGTGAGACCTTCCCTAAAATTGAGCCATACGAACCACTAGCTTTGAAGTTCACTACGCTCTGGTATTCGAGCGACATGGAGAAACAATGGCAGTCAAACACAGTGTTCCACACCTATTACCTGCAACTAAATAGGGCTATTGATTCTTTCCCTCGCATGACGCCGAATACCCTGCACAGGTTTATGCCCTTTGTGAAGTTTCGCGTAGATAGACATTTTATTTATATCACTGTGCACAGAGATAGACATAAAGAAGAGCTCCAATCATACTATAAGCTCATAGATGAGGACATGGAAGAAATAACTAAGGAATGGATTGCAGAGTTCCTTATACCAGTCGACTAGGTAGAACTGTCCAACCCTGACCTCATCGGAAGTCCTATGGTCACTTGCGAAGAGTATGATGCACCTGGAAGAAGCAGAAGGAAGAATATGGAAGAGGTATAGGATCTGAACAACGCATCTGAAGAGACTACTTCAAATTCACCTGGAGGGGGAGGGGGAAATGAGGTAGACAAAGAAGAGGACAATGGGGAAGAATACAAGTAGAAGCAAGGCGAAGTAACACCACCTAAGGATCCCATTGATGAGTCTAAGACATCCAAGAAAATAAAGGTTTCCCCCATGAAACCTACATCACGGAAGAAGTCAGAAACTAATAAACCTCCATTCCACACTATGCTCACGATGGATGACATTGACCTTATCATTACTACTGTGTCAGACACCTTGGAGGATATCTTACATTGCAACGAAGAAAAACAAGAGACCATGTGTGATCGGATTGAAGCAGACCTGAAAGGGGTTCATCAAGCCCTCTAATCCAGCCACACAGTTTCTGTTGTGCCACCGTCATCTGAAGGAACTGAGTTGGGATATGAGATTGCCCAGTTATGCAGAATAACAGATGTGACCGAAGCTCGTCTTCGTCATGTCGATGAAGAAAAATAAAATGACACAAAGGCCCTAAAGAAAGAAAAGGATGAAACCATAGAGCAACGACTGGTTGTGCAGTAGGAAAAATACAACCTCCAAGTGAAGTTTGTAGAGGATAGAGCACAAATCCAGAAGGAGAAAGAACAACTGCTCATGGATAATATGGGAGTTAAAGAAGCAGTCAGTAGAGCACTTCGCTCTGTGACAGGCTTATAACATATGGAAGAAGACCTAGTGGAGATTCAGGTGGGGAAACTCACTGAAGATATCCAACAACTTCAAGCAAGAATCGTGGAACTAGAGTTGCAAGTAGTGCCAAGCACTCCGCAGGAAGTGGGAGACCAGAGAGAAGAAATCGCTTGAAGCGTAGTTGAGAGAATCAAGGCATTAGCCTTGTAATGCAAACAAATTAGCATTTGAAGTGCACAGACTTATAAGCACCTCACAGAGGACCCTGAGCTAAGGACACTAGAGTCACAGCTCCAGGAAGCGAAGCAGCAAGCAGCAACGGTGAAAGCATAGTTGAATCTACTGTCAGCAATCAAGACGATGAAAAGATCCTAGGAAAAACACACTGTTCAAAAAAAATTCCATGCCATCCAGAGTAAAGTCATGGAAGTGACTAGAGACTCCAGCTAGTGCAGGATGAAGCTTGCATAATTTTTTAGGAGATTGAAGGATGAGGTGCAAAACTGGAACAAATGGTCACTTCGATGGAACAATGCTTGGCAGGACCGGTGAACGAGAAATTTATTCAAGAGTTCATCGAGCAAAAGGCTCTATCGAAGCAACAGGTCAAAGAAAATCGATCCAAGCTCAAGGCATTTGAGGTAGAATTACCCAGATTCGAGTGACTAGGGAAGAGTCACAGGTGAGTGTTGGTGGCCTATTGTCCCTTGACCAGGTTTTGTGGAAACGCTGGTCATGTTTGACCAATTTTGGGACTTTGACAGGCTGGTCTAAGGCGGAGCGCAAGGTGAAGAGAAGATCGCGATATCTCACCACCTTTTGTGGACTTTTGGGTTTAGGGTTTATGTAACGGGCATGGGATGTCGGCTCATGGGTTTTACCCATGCTTAGGCCCATTTTTTAAAGTATAAATAGAAATCTAGGCGATGTAAGTAAAAGAGGATATAGCTACAGTGCTAAGTAGTGCCATGTGCAAGAGATTGGACTTTGTGCATATTGTATGTTGAGACTTGCAGAGCTAAGTGCAAGTCATATGTAGTGATTTGTGCATAAACTATGTGAGGCTCTGTGCCTAGATCTACTTGGGGAAGGAGGATCTGGCGAGGTGCATGCAGATCTCATGTCCCATGAAGAGTGGGTTTTGAGGCTCTGTGCATGTAATATGATTGATAGAAGATAATAAAAAAGAAGAAGAGTTGGTGGACTAGCCCCATGCTGGGGGTGAACCACGTATATCCTGTGTTGTGGTTGCTTTGTGCATTATGATTGATATGTGATTGATGTGATTTATGCTTAGTGCAATAATGTATGTTTAGATGCATCTGATATGATAACTTAGTGTTTAGTGATGTGAATGAATGCTAGATCTGATCTATTTCCATATGCTAAGGGCTTAGATGTGTTAGATCTGATTGAATACTACACTGCTCTGTAATTAGGGTTTCATATGCAATGTGAATGAGGGTTAAATACTAATGAATAATAACTGCTAAGTGCTTTGTTAGAGTGTTGTAATCACAGATCTGAGTCCCAGCTAGGTTGTATACACTTGAGTCCTGCAACCACCCCTTCCACTACCTCAGGTGAGACTGCACCTGCTTCACAAGTGTTGCCGAAAGGGCCGGTAGTTAGGTTTTTGTTGGTGCGTTGAACCCAAAGTCTACCTGTGTGCCAAAAAATCCATTCTTAATAACATGGAGAATACTCAGATAAAGGTAGAACAATTTTGCAAGAAGTTATGGAGAAAAGTAGAGGATCTACTAGAGAAATTTAGAATGGAAAACATGACAGACTTGGAAAAGGTAGGATCGACTCAAAAAATGATTGAAGATGTCGAGACTAGAAGGAATATGAGCATGAAAGCTATTTATGCAACGAAATAAATCGACCAAGAAATACTGGAAAAAATGATAGTGAAACCAAATCAACTGATCCTGTTGATCGAACATTTCACACAACAAACAAAGAATGTCTTAAAGGTAGAAATAATGACCTCGATTTGCGATAATGAAATTGATCTTGAGAACATGCAAGTGAGAAGATTGGAGGTCATACTAGAATATTTCAAGACATGGAAAGACTTCAAGGATCAAATGCAAATGCCCAAATTCAATTGATTATCGTAACCATCCTCTATTTTTGATTAATTTTGTAATTTGGGTAAAATCCCAATCAACAAAGAAAATGAAACAATGTAACTGTCCTCTGATAAAGAAACAATTACAAAAGACAAAAATCCCTCTTTAATGTTTATAAAAGAAATGAATGTAAAAGAGAGGGGACTTTTGCGCTTTGTGTTGCACACCGTACTATTACTCCTATTTAATGAAGAGAAAGAGACATTTCTGAAACTGTGATTGTGGTGAGTGTATTTCAGACTATTCTTAATGCATTTCTCCTAATTTGACTATCCCACATTCAAGTATATGAATTTCTTTTGCAATGTTCTTGTATGCTCAGATCATCATAGTTTCCTATATTGAATGCAGTAATAATGTTGTTTTAGGGAATACCAACTATTTGTTATTGTTTTCTTACCAATATTATTGTGATTACATTCCATTTGAACATATGAACTATTTCTAATCCAAAAGGACATTTTTCTTAAATGTATTCAATCTCCCTTGGTTAGATCTTGATCAGAATAGGATTAGTATAGTTAAGGATTGCATCTTAGAATAACTATAGGTAGTGTCAATTTAGTTTATTTTTTAGATTTTGATTCATCTGAGAACCTTTGGTTCTCAGATTCATATTTAGATAGTAGATTTAGTTTGGAAACCAGGCCAATATATTGGTCGTAAACACCATCCCAAATGAAAATGAGTCTAATTGGGACTTACCATCAGGTGTTCTCCCTTACCCGATTGAATGGTCCTTTTGGACCTGTCAACAACAAGCTCAGGAAATAAAATATAGAGAGAAATTTTTCATTTTCCCAGTAATGTAATCGAGATATAACTCCATTATTTTAAAGTTTCGGGAATTTTTTTTTTCCAGGAAATTTTGCTTGTTTTTCTGTGTGGACATGTTGAATTTTTTGTAGGAAAAACAAGGGTTTTTGGGGAAAAAGGTTACTTTGAGGAAAAGAGTAAAAAAAAGGTACCATCCTTCATCAAATTTGATATATTTTCCATTATCTCACTTGGTTGAAAGTTGCTTTATTTAATAAGAGGTCTTGAAAAGAAATCCAAACGAAATAATAAAAATGACGAAGCACATGGATTAATTGGAATGCTCATCTTTCTAGATTTGCGGTTTCTCCTTCAAGGAATTGATGACCTAGTTGAATACGAGGATAAGCTAGAAGCCATATTTGGTAAACACTATGTGATTCAAGCCCACCAAATTAAAAAATTAGTTAATGACTTTAAATCCCAATGATTTTCCTTGCATTGAAGATTATTTATATAAGTTCAAAACAATTATAATTTTACTTGAAGACTGTCAAATATATATGAAGGATGGTTGATGCATATATGCTATTCTTTCTAATCTTGGTAGTGCATATTCTGTATTTTTATATACCTTTTACGCCACTAGAGAAGCTCTAGGGGATTCTTAGCAAGATCCCACTCTTGAGTCTTTTTGTGATTCTCTGATTAGAGAGAAAGATAATATCTTGCACTTGGGGCGATCAACACTATAGGTACATCTAACAAAGTCTTAGTGGTCCAACAGAAAGAAAAAACCATTAGACAAAGAAGAAACATCCTCACGAAAACAAGCAAAACAAGGGTCCCAAACCGTCTCAACTAGCTTCTACTCCCAATGGTGACAAATGACAAAAATAAAAAAGTGAGAAGACTGACAAACATTGCAATTTTTGTTAGGGAAATGGTAATTTTGAGTCTAAATGTTTTTAAAAGATAGAGTCTCTAGAAGAAAAAATGAAGAATCATGAGATCAATCTTGGTTCTTCTTCATCTAAATCTTCTTCTCATGGGCATGCACTTCTTTCTTTTGGTTTCTCTTTCAATGCAACATCTACTTATTCTTCTGATGAGTGATTTATTGATTATGGCACATATTTTCATATGGATAAGGATAGAACCATTTTTTATGATCTTAATGAGTTCAACACCAAACAAATATTTGTTGGTGATGATAAATGTCTTAGTATTGTAGGTTCTGGTACAATTCAGGTCAATAATTGTCATTTCAATGATGTATTATGTGTTCCAAGTCTTTATTGTAACCTTCTATCAATATATTAGATCACTCTTTTAGGTGAAGGTAAAACAATAGAGTTTTCACCTCACCAAGTTGTAATCAAGGATTTAAAACATCCTAAGCATCTCCTAGCCACTGTAATTGTTGACGATATTACTAGGTTGTACAAATTTGACAACTTTGGATCATCACCTTTCCCATCATCTTTTATTGCTCATAACAATGACTCAAGGAAACTTTGGCATGAGTGTTTTGGTCATATAAATTATCACTCATTGCAACAACTATCTAATCAAAATATGGTGACTGGTCTTCCTCCTATTTCTTATAGAGATGGTGTTTGTGCCAACTATGTTCTCAACAAACATCATCAAGACAATTTTGACAAAAGTGCCTCTTGGCATGCTTCGACCCCTTTGCAACTTGTTCATAGTGACTTGTGTGGTCAAATTTCTTCTCCATTTTTTGGATACACGTACTTCTTCACTTTCATTGATGACTTCTCAAGATGCACTTGGGTTAATTTATTAAAACTTAAGTGAAGTGTTTGACATGTTTTTGGTCTATAATGCCCCCATAGAAAAACAATCTAGACACAAAATTTACATCTTACTTCATTGCATAAGGCATTCAAATGCAACATATTGTTCCATATACACCACAACAAAATGGTGTTGTTGAGTGAAATAATTACACATTAAAGGAAATGACAAATTGTATGATTTAATCTAAGTTTTTAAGTCTTTATTATTGGACAAAATATATTAGTTGTGCCAATTACATAGTAAATCACACTCCCACAAAGGCTTTAAAAAACATAACATCAGAAAAAACATGGACTGAAATTAAGCCAGATGTAAGCCACTTCTGTGTATTTGGTAGTGAAGCATGGGCTCACTTTCCTGTCGAGAAAAGGAAAGCATTACAACCTAAAAGTGAAGTGTATTTTTTTGGATATTCTGAAGATGTCAAAGGTTACAGACTTCTTCAACCTCATCCCAATGAAATAGTTATTAGAAAATATATTAATTTTGATGAAAATCTCTTTGCCTGCATGCCATCTTCGACTTGCGAGCCATATTTAGTGTTTGTGCCATATTATATTCCTATTCTAGTTTCTTCTTCATATGATGACAACAAGGATGAAAATAGACCTCCACTTTCTCACCTTCCTCTAGATGAGTCCACTGAACATGAACCTGCACTAAAAACATCGCTTCCTAGATGGGTTCGTTCAACATGAGAAGCAACTGGCAATATTTTTGGTAATGCTACAGATCAGTGTCTTACACGTTCACAATTCTAATGAGCCAAACTTCTAAGATTTACATGGGTGTATAGAAATAAGTATGCATCATATGGAAGTGTTGAAAGACACAAGGGTCGATTAGTTGCCAAATGATTCTCTCAAGTTGAAGACATTGAGTACAATGAAATCTTTTCCCTTATAGCCAAAATTAATTACATCTACCTTTTTCTAGCTCTTTCCACCTCACATAGATGGGAGGTCCATCAGATGGATGTTAAATCTACCTCCTTTTATGGGGATTTGGAAGAATAAATGTACATGGAACAACCTCTTGGAGATGTTCAGAATGACTCTAACCTTGTTTGTTTTCTTAAGAAATATATTTATGGTATTAATCAAGATCCTCATGATTGGTATGATAAAATGGATAGTTTTCTTCTTGACACCGACTTTTCTAGATGTTATTCTGACCCGATTATATATACCAAGAAAGTAGGAAGTCATCTCATAATACTTGTTCTTTAGGTTGATGACCTTATCCTTACTGGTAGTGACCCTAAACTCTTAACCCATGTGAACTCTATCCTTAAAAAGAAATTTGAAATGATAAAATTATGTTATTTTCTTTACTTTCTTAGCTTCAAAGTATTTCAAACCAAGGAAGAAATTTCCCTTTCCTAGTCTAAGTATGTATGTGACCTTATTCTCCACTTTCACATGGAATATTGTAAAACAACCCCTTCTCACTTCTAGTCTAGAGTCAAACTTGTTTCCACCTCAACTGTTGCTGAAGTTGATTCCACTTTGTTGTAAATGTGTTGAACCTACATATAATAGATCTATATAGGAATTGACATACACAGTTGTAGAGAAAATATGAGAAAAGAGAAGAAAGAGAGAAAGAATGGAATAATTCTTATTAACCAAATGAATGAATGATAATTTACACATGATATACTCTGTATAACTCAACCAATGCACACTAGAGGAGAATACAATACGGCATAGTGGTGGTCTAGAGTCATATGGACACACAACAACAATTACGGGAGTAAAATGCCACCTAGTCTAGTCTCTTGGGCAGTTACGGGAGTGAACCTCCACCTAGCTTAGTTAACTAGTCTATCAATGTTCAGTTCACTGACTAAAACAAATTGAAGTGAGGAGGAGATCATGGAATCATGAGTAATGTGCTAGTTTGATGATGATCCTAAGGACAATGTACATTAAATGGTGATGATCCCAATGCTGCATGGTGATAATCCTAATGTAGCATCTAGACTCCACTCAACCGATCAAACTGAAGAGAATATTCTCCTAGAGGAATATTCTCCCCTGCACTTTAGGAGACTAGATAATGACTAATAAACATAGGGAAAACCTTAGGAAAAAGAAATCCTAGGTGTGTGAAGTACTCCAACACCCCCCTGAAGATCACTATAGTGAAAATAAAGAATGGGTCCTGGAAATGAGGCAATGTTAGGTACCCAAATACAAAATATACATTGAAATAAAACAAAGAAAGAGGGAAAACCTCATGGGAGAACCCCCCCTCAAAGTGAAATGTATGTAAAAAGAAGAACTGACAGTTTCTAGGAAACTGTGTCCTTCACTCCAAGACGA
>JASDQU010307765.1:52594-65683 GCA_032191745.1 Picea mariana
ATAAAGAATGGGTCCTGGAAATGAGGCAATGTTAGGTACCCAAATACAAAATATACATTGAAATAAAACAAAGAAAGAGGGAAAACCTCATGGGAGAACCCCCCCTCAAAGTGAAATGTATGTAAAAAGAAGAACTGACAGTTTCTAGGAAACTGTGTCCTTCACTCCAAGACGAATACACAAAGAATGGAACTTCTACTCAGTGAAGGTCTTGGTGAAGATGTCTGCAGTTTGTTTTGTTGAAGGACATAACTACAGGTCGATCATCCCCTCGTGTACTAAGTCCCATATGTAGTGCATGTGGATCTCGATGTGCTTCATCTACTGCCTCTAAACTGGATCTCTGCATAAATTTAGAGTTCTATGGTTGTCACACCAGACAACGTTCTACCGATGAAACTGAATTCCCAACCAAGTGACAAAATTTTGTAGCCACATAGACTGAATGATTATGTTAACTGCCTATCTGTACTATGCCTCGGTTGAATATAGAGCAATAACAACCTGCTTCTTGCTCGACCAACAGATGGGCCCAGAACCAAGAATGAGTGAGTAACCAGATGTGGACTTGCGATCAATGCTATCACCAACCCAGTTAGAATCAGTGAACCAAATGAGGTCCAATATAGGGTCTATTGAATAGTGAATCCCAAAGGTGATGGTTCCCTATACGTATCAAAGGATACACTTTGCAGCCTTACAATGTAGCTCATGCGACTCCTACATGAACCTGGAGACTTCTCCAACTGCTTAGGAGAGTCTAGTCTGGAGTGTGTGAGATACAACAAGCTCCCCACTACTTGTATGTATAGTGTGTTGTCAACTAGTGGAGTTTCCCCACCATCCTCAAGTTTGACTCCTGATAGGAAAGGAGTTGGGGTAGACTTGCAGTCTATCATGTGAAATCTCTCAAGGAGATCTCGTGCATATTTGGCCAGAGACATTTTGATGCCTGATGCATCCTAAATGATATCAAGTACAAGGAATAAATGTAGCAGACTCATGTCCTTCATTAAGAACTTGTCATGTAGAATCCTCTTGATTGCAACAATCATTGAATTTGAGCAATCGATGATCAACAAATCATCAACATACATAACTAGAAGTAGAAGTGAATCAACCACCCTAATCATGTAAACATTATGGTCTGATTTACAACACATAAATTTTTGTGACAACAGGTAGGAGTCCATCTTGGCATACCATGCCCTCGGAGCCTTCTTGAGGCCATAAAGAGAATTCTTTAGTCGACAGACTAAATATGAATCCTGCTTAAATCCCTGGGGATGCTCCATATAGATCTCCTTAGAGATATCACCATGAAGAAATGATTTCTTCATGTCCATCTGATGGAATTCCCATCCCTTGGTTGTCACAATGGAAAGTTCCAAAAGTATGGAATCCATCTTTGCTAATGGAGTGAAGGTATCATCATAGTCAATGGCATGCACCTGCTAAAAGCCTTTGGAAACTAGCCTAGTTTTGTATCTGCTAACCTGTCCATCCACTACGTTCTTGGTCCTATAGACCCATCTGCACCTGATAAGTTTCCTTCCTGAATGAAGGGGAACCATATCCCGAGTTTGGTTCTTGAGGAGTGAGTTATACTCCTCCTGCATGGCAGATTCCCAAAAGGGAGTTCCGACAACCTCGCCATAAGACTATGGATTTGAAGAATGAAACAAGAAAAGGTGCTTGGGTGGCATCATTTCAGTGGAAGTGAGTGCAAGAGGAGGCTCCTTGAAATTAGATCGAGTCATACTAGTATCAGCTGGATCCCCAACAAGATCCCCTGCATCCTAAAGGGTATTCTTGTCCCACTTGGGCTTCTGCTCTGGCTCTACATCTACATCTAGATGCACTGACTCTGCATCTGGCTGTACTAACTTTGTATCTGAATCATTTGAATCCTCTAAATCATAACTCTCATTTGAAGAAGAGTCAGCAAGTACATGCTCATCATCTATGATAGGTGGAAGAACAAAAGTGTCTGCATGCGGATGTTGAGGTACATGGGAGACAATTTCCTTGAATTGGACACTTCGCTCAATCATGAGGTAGTCTGAGGAAAGATCAATGAGTCTGTATCCCTTCACACCGTTAGGGTATCCAACAATGATACACTCTGCACTCTGTGGATCAAGTGCCTTCCTCTTCTCAGAGGGAATCCTAGCCCAGGCACGTGAACTGAAAATACAAAAGTGTGTCACTTCTAGTTTGAGGTTGCTCCAAGCCTCGTAAGAGGTCTTATCCTTGACATATCTATGGGGAGATCTATTTTGGATGTAGGTTGCACAATTAAGTGCTTTGACCCATAATATTTGTGGAAGTGACTTTGCATGTAATATGAAAGATGCCATCTCTTTTAGAGATCTATTTTTCCGCTCAACAACTCTGTTTTGCTGCGGAGTATAGGGAAATTTGTGCTACAACTGAATCCCTACCTCATGACATAGATTATGCATCTCATGGTTGAAATAATCTCCCTTGTTATCTATTTAGAGGACTTTGATTTTCTTTCCTGACTATGTCTCAACAAGGGATTTGAAATCTTTGAGATGTTGAAATTCCTATGATTTTTTCCTGAGAAAGAAAATCCATGTGGCGTGAGAAATCATCAAAAAAAATAAGAATGTACCCTGCTTTAGTGATTGATTGATGTGGAAAATGGCCCATGAGGTCACTATGAATCAGATCTAAAGGAGAGGAAGCCTTCTGAGTATTTCCTTTGTTGAATTTCTATTGAGGGTGTTTTCCAAGAACACATCCATCACAAATTCCTTTGGAGAAGTGGATGTTAGGTAGACCATCAACCATTCCCTGCTTTCTAATCTATTGCATATATTTGAAATTTAAATTCCCGAACCTTTCATATCATATCCTACTGCTTTCATCAACATGGGTAAGAAGTAATGCATAGCCTGGTTCAATAAATTCAGAAAATGTGGAGTCTAAATTGATGATTTACCTCACCGGTAGCAACCCTAGAATTGGTTTTCATGTCATAGATATCCACTGCATCGAGTGTGAATATGAATCTCTTTTTGATGCCATAGTTTGTCATCTGATACACAGAAAAAATATTGATGGAAAGTTTGGGAACATATAGAACATTCTCGAAGCTTCTGTTTGTGAGTTAAATCCTTCCTTTGTCGGTGACCTTGACTCGAGAGTTGTCCCCCATCATAATAGGAGGACCTTTGCATGCATCCAATGAAGAATATACTTCTTTTGTGGCAGCCATGTGGTGCGATGGTTTTGAATCTATGATCCAAGCATTGAGAGAGGAGTTGATGGAAATCAAGGCATGGCTAGAATTGACTTTCTTGGGATTTAGTTATTCTGACTTCATCTTCTTGGCACCCTCATGGATGCGATCTCCAAGGTTGTTTTTCTGAATTGTTTGGGTCATTAGATCTATCTGTTTTTGCATACATGTGGATTCTGGATGGAATCCTTTATGGAAGTAAGTGCATTTTCTCCCTTTTCTTCCCTTTCCATCTTTGGATCCGAAGGCATCGTTGAAGGGTTTTGAGTACCCTTCCTTCTTCGGATTTGCATGTTCTTTCATTTTATCTTTGCATTTACATTTATGATATTGATTACTTCTGCCATCTTGTATAGTAAGTGCATGTTCCTTTGGGCCTTTGATTTTTCTCATATTGATGATCTTGCTCTACTCTTTGTTTCAGAAACTCGATAAAGTCCTCAAGAGAGGAAATCTTCCAGGCAGATCCAAATGAAAATCTAACTGAATGAAATGTGGATACAAACACTGAGTATTCTAGATGATTTTTGGAGAGAATGGTGAGAACCATTTGTTTCTCCTCCTTATATTTATCAACCCCACAGGCTTTGAGTTGTGACAACAAATCCTTATATTTGGTAAATAAATCTTGGATATTGTAGAAGGTTTTTGGATCCAATGTGAGAAATTCCACTTCGAGAAAGTGTCCCCTCATCTCATCCTATTTTCCAAAAATCCCTTCCATGGTGGTACATGATTCATTGGGGGTTTTATAAGAGGATACGTGAAATAGGAGTTCAGGAGAAATGAGACTACAAATTGTTCCAAATGCTTCATCCATTAGATTTAGATACTTGGATTTTTCTATAGATGATTTTGGTTCTATATCTGTGTTCATGGTTAACCTACACAATTATCTTCTTCGAAGATGCATGATCATCTTCTCTTTCCATGCAAAGAAATTGTATGGTGTAAGAATGAATTCTTTTGAAAATTCCATTTTTCCGTTGTCTTCAATCTTCGATACCTGGAAAAATAATTTGTTGTGTCTTTTCCCTAGTAGTCCATCAGCTCTGATACCATGTAAATGTGTTGAACCTACACATAATAGATCTAGCTAGGAATTGACATACATAGTTGCAGAGAAAATATGAGAAAAGAGAAGCAGGAGAGAAAGAATGTAAGAATTCTCATTAACCAAATGAATGAATGATAATTTACACATGATATAATTTGAATAACTCAACCAATGCACACTAGAGGAGAATACAATGCATCATAGTGGTGGTATAGAGTCATATGAACACACACCAACAGTTACAGGAGTAAACTTTCACCTAGTCTAGTCTCTCAGGCAGTTACGGGAGTGAACTGTCACCTAGTTGAGTTAACTAGTCTATCAGTCTTCAGTTAACTGACTGAAACAGAGTGAAGTGAGGAGGATATCAGGGAATCATGAGTAATGCGCTAGTATGGTGATGATCCCAAGGACAATGCACATTAGCTGGTGATGATACCAATGATGCATTGTGATAATCCCAATGTAGCATCTAGACTCCACTCAACTGATCAAACTGAAGTGAAAATTGAAGAGAATAATCTCTTAAAGAAATATTCTCCCCTAAAATTTAGGAGATTGGATAATGACTAATAAACATAGGGAAAAACTTAAGAAACATAAATCCTAGGTGTGTGTGAAGTACTCCAAAATTTGTATCGTTAGTTAGTTGGTAGCCTTTTGTATTTGACTCATACCAGTCCTAATGTTTCCTTTGTTGTTGGTCTTGTTGTCAGGTATATGTAAACACCCCATGAAAGCCATTGGAAAGTATAAAAAATTATTCTTTGGGATATCTAGGGTACAATTTTGTTTGGGATACATTATAGATTAGGGACTCCTTTGTTGGTTGGTTTCACTAATTCAGAATGGGCCGATGACCTTGATGATCGAAATTCTACTGCAAGTTATGGTTTTAGCCTTTGTCTTAGACTTGTCACTTAGTATTGTAAGGAACACCATTGTTGGCACAGGGGTGGACCCAGGGTTTAACGCTTCAACAATGCACAAACAAAACCCTAACTACTGGCTCTTTCGGCAACACCTGCGAAGCAGATGAAGTCTCACCTGAGGTAGAGGCAGGGGTGGTTGCGGGACTCTAGTGTCTGCAACCTTAGCTGGGACACATATATGTGATTATAACACCTTAATAGAGCACTTAACAGTTATAGTTCATTAGTAATTGGCCTTTTTCTACAACGCAGATAAACCCTAATTACAGAGCAACGCAGTATTCGACAAGATCCAACACATTCAAACACTAAGCACATCAACATAGATCAGATATAGCATCTTATTCACATCATTAGGCACTAAGATATCATATTCATCTAAGCATACATCATTGCACTAAGTGTTAATTATATGAGCAATAGAACAACCATAATTCACAAAGAAACCACAACACAGGATATACATGGTTCACCCCTGGCCCAGGGCTACGTACACCAACTCTTCTTGTCTTTATTATCTTCTGTCAATCATCTACATGCACAGAGCCACAAGATCCTAATCCGCATAGGATAGGAGATCTGCGTGAACTCCGTTAGATCATCCTTCCCTGAGTTAGTTTATAGCACAAAGCCCTACACAAGCCTCTTACATCCACTTGCACTTAGTTCTGCAAGTGTCCAACATAGCATGCACAAAGCATTGACAATTATCACTCATACTTAGCACAACATCACACAGATGACTCTAGTGTCTCATGCCACTACTTCTTGCATCGCCTAGACATCTATTTATACATTACAAAAGGGCCTAGACATGGGTAAGCCCATGTTCCAACATCCCCATACCCGTTACATAGCCCAAAACCCAAAAATGCCTAAACAAGGGGCCGATATCCCACGATCTCTGCTTCGACTTGTGCTCCGCCTTTGACAACATGTCGAAGTCCAAAAATAGGTCAAACCTAACCAAGGATCTCCAAAACTTGGTCAAGGGCCAACAAGCCCTCAACACTCACCTGTGACTCATCCCGAGTCACTCTGATCTGGGTAGCTCTGCCTCAAAAATCCTCAAGCTTGGCTCGAACTGATTTGACTTGCTGCTTTTCCAGGGCCTTGTGCTTGGTGAATTCCTGAATAAATACCTCGTTCACAGGTCCTTCCAAGCGTTTTTCGACTGTAGTGACTACGTGTTCCATCTCTACTCCTCAGCCTTCAATCTCTTCAAACAGTTGGCAAGCTGCATCCTGGACTGGCTAGAGCTTCTGAGTCACTTCTATGACTTTGCTTTGTATGGAATGGACTTGTTGTTGAACACTGCATTGTTCCTAGGATATTTTCATTTGCTCAACTATTGACATGAGATTCAATTGCACCTGTACTGACATTGCTTGATGCTTTGCCTCCTGAAGCTGTGACTCCAGTGTCTTCAGTTCAGGGTCTTCAGTAAGTTGCTCATAATTCTGCACACTTCTACTACTAATTTGTTTACATTTCAAAGCTAATTCTTTGATTCTCTCAACTGCGCTCCGAGCAGTGGCTTCTCTTTGGCCTCGCATGTCCTGCAGGGTGCTTGGTACTATTTGTAGCTCTAGATCTTCTATTCTATGTTGAAGCTGCCAGATGGCTTCAACAAGTTGTGCTACTTGATGCTCCACTAGGTCTTCCTCCTTTTTCTCTAAGCCCATCACAGAGTGAAGTGATCTGCTAACTGCTTCTTTTACTCCAACCTGTTCCTCGAGCAACTTATCTTTCTCTTGTTGGATCTGTGCTTTCTCCTCTTCGAACTTTGTTTGGAGGTCATCTTTCTTCTGTTGTGCAACTCGACGTTGCTCTATCACTTCCTCTTGAGCTTGCTTCAGGGCCACTGTGGCCTGTTCTTTTTCTTCTTGTGCGCAACAAAGGAAGTCTTTGGTCACATTAGCTAGTCTGCAGAGTTGGGTAGGCTCATCTCCCAACTCTAGGTCTTTTGATGGTGGGGGTGCAGTGGACACTACACCACATGAGTGAAGGTCTTGTTGTACCCCTCTTAGTTCTGTCTCAATTCTATCATACATGGCTTCTTGTTTGGATTCATTGTTATGAAAAATTTCTTGTAAGGCGTCTGATATAGATGTGATAATGATGTCGAAGTCATCGAGTGTGAGCACAATCTGCAGCTTGGTCTTACTAGCTCTGGATTTCTTCCGCGATGTAGGTTTCTTAGTGGAAACCTTTCTTTTCTTATATGGATCAGCCTCATCAGAAGGATCTGTGGTGGTGTTACTTCGCCTTGCTTCTACTTATCTTCTTCTCCATTTTTCTCTTCTTTGTCTACTTCATCATCACCTCGTCCTCCAGGTGATTCTGAAGCAGTTTCTTCTGATGCACTGCTCAGATGCTATACCTATTATGTCTTCTTCCTTCTACTAGTTCCAGGTGTATCATGCCCTTCATGAGTGATCTCTGGGCTTCCGATTAGTTTGGGGTCAGATAGTTCTGCAGGGTCAATAGGGATAAGGATCTCTGAAGGCCAGTCCTTAGTTATTTCTTCTAGGTCCTCCTCTATGAGCTTATAGTATGACTAAATCTCTTCTTTACTCTCATCTACGCACGCAGTGATATAAATAAAATGTGGATCTACGTGGAATTTCATAAGGGGCCTGAACCGGTGCAGGGTGTTTGGCGTCATACGATGGATAGCCACAATATCCCTCTTTAAATACAGATAGTAGGTATGGAATACCACGTTCGATTGCCATTTTTTCCCCATATCCCTCGAATACCAGAGCGTGGTGAACTTCACAGAGAGCGACTCAAATGACTCAATGTTAGGGAAGGTCGCACCTTTCAGCATCTCCAAAGAAAAAAATGTGATGAGGATCAACAACCAGCTAAAATGGAACTCATAGCCCTGATCCTGAGCTTCGTGGAAATCCAATTCTAACTAGTTGACTAAGTACTTTGCCTAGTTCATCTATAGTCCTTCCACGCATTTTCTAGCGAGGTCAACAATGAACCCTATGACCTGCGTGGGTCCATTCTTTCTCACTAGCTTTCCTATGATCAACTGGTAGGCTAGGCACATTGCACCATTCTGGATGGAGGATACCTTGTAGCCTCACATCCCCTTTTATACATCACCATAGGTATCCTTAATCCTCTGTGCCAAGGCATGGTTTGCAAACTTTCCTGGGTAAGTCTTGTGGGTCTGGTCCCTGCATGCTCAATCCAGTGATCCTATGGATCAATGCTGGATTGGCGATGATGAATTTGTCTAACCACAAATAGACACCATGGAAGCACGACAGAGGAATCTTAACGCATGCACTAACCTCCTGGTGCCTTCCAAAATGTGGTATCTTCATTACGTTCAAGATAGTGGACTGCGCGAGATCCATAGTCCATGGTTGGGGGATTATCCTTGACTTATTCCCCTTCGTCCTAGTCAAATACCTATGAGGAGCAAGCATGTTGTAGTTCTTGCGATCCCCTAGGTTGAAGTCGCTGAATTTTAATGTCATGATCTTATCCAGCTGTGGTCAAACTGCATGTATCCCCTTCGGGAGGTACGTAGTAATTAGAGTGTAATAAAAGTCCATTGGGACACTGTCACGACTCACTGCACTGGCCAGAGGTGGGATGTAGCCGGGCATGATAGACGAGATTAACTTCATAGTCACCAAGTCATCTCGATGCTTGGTTCTTTTCTTGGGCTTAGGATGGTCTAGATTTGTGAGCAGTCGACGGTGAGGCTTGCCCTCCTCTCGTCGATGAAGCTTGAATCCCTGCGGACATTACTTTTTTGGCCATTAGATCGATTATGACTTCTTCTATGGACTTTTCTACTGTGCGGAGTTCATCCGACATGCACGCTCGATATTGGATACTCAGGTCAATGAAAAAACGCTTAATGCGATAGAACAGGTGGTGGAATCTCAGTAAACACAATGCGGTAATAATGAGTTCTCTTATTGGCTCAGATACAATTCACGAAAGTGTTCTCGGTGCAATATTCGATGGAATAAGTAGACAATGATGTAATGGATCCCTCCAAAAGACAAGAGTATGTCATAAATGCATTTCTGTTTGTTATGGCGCGGTCCTAATGGTACGATGGTGAGATTTCTGGTCATAACTGTTGTTCTAACCGTTCGGGAGAGTCAATCTAACGGTCATAATGCCTCCAATGATTATATTTCTTCACCATGGTGAAGTGCCACTTTGCACTGTTCTGATATCCTGGTGAAGTTCCAGTTTTGCAAACCTTCCTTCCGTGAAGTCCCCTATGGAACCTCCTGCAATGTTTCTAGATTTTCTCTCTTCTTACTGAGTTTTCTAGCCTTCTTCCCTGTGATCGACATCTTGATATTCCTCTTTCCATTTTGATTCTTATCTCCTTTTGTCATAGTAACTTCACACTATTGATGGTCTTTACTAGGGTTCAAGGGAAATACTTCTTCTCTGTCTGGTATAGGTGCTCTACTCTCCTATATAGATAGGTGTTTCAAGTCTTCTTGTGTTCTTTCAACTTTGACATCCATATTTCTGGTCCTCAGTAGCTTCGACTGGTCCTCTTGTCCTTTCAGTAAGTGTGCTACTCTCCTAGTCATGAAGTCTCTTAGTTCTTGTGTTTTTCGTTCTAGGGCTTCCTCTTCTTTTCTTCGGGTCTGATCTTTCTCAATCTAGGTTTTTCCTAGTAACATAGCAAATGGGGTATTGTTCTCAATAAATTTAAGAACCTCAAATTCTTCCTCTGTCGAAGTTCCATGAGCACTCATAGAGGTCTAGGTAAGTCTTCCACATAGGGTTATCAAATTTCCTCTAAATAATCCTATTTCTCCCAATGAAGGAATCATAGCAGGTTTTCCTAAAATTTCCTAGGTCCTCTCTATCATGATATTCACCTGTGTTTCCTCGTCCAGAACATAGTCTATGTCAAAGTCTCCTATTCTTGTTTCTATGCACTCTTTTTCTTTGAAGATCTCTGGTAAGTTGATATATTTGTGATGCTTCAGGGTTTCTTTCATTTGTAGTAATACAGTCTCTGATTCTTTCTGGGGTTTTTCCATAATCTTAGTCTCTTGGACTTTCTCATGGTCTTCTTATTCCATATTCATTCTTTCAAGCTTAGAAATCATTCTATGGCAATCCAAAACTTCATGTTCCATGGATTTACAACAAAGACAACTAGGTCTTCTACTAGGGAATTCCTTAGCAAGATGTCTTGGTCTTCTGCAACTGTAACAAAGAGTTAATCCTCTTTTCCTCTTAAATGATCCCCAGCCTTTCTTGTACTGCACACTAGGGTCATAGTAGCTAACCTACAAAAAATTCTTCCTAGGATCTTGCATCCATTTGTTAGTCCAAACATTCTTTCTATGCATAGGAATAACATATATTTCATTATTTCTATCAGATCTACTCATATCAAACCTTCTTCCGTCTAGTTGTTCCCTAATTTTTAGAATAGGACAAATTTTATCAAACATACCTAGTTCCATACTTTCAAAACAGAAATTTCCACTTATCTTACCTTTAACAAAGCACAAAGATTTCATATCTTACCTCTTTACTCAAAAAAATTCACTTTACCTTTATCAGAGCACAAAGCTTTCATATCTTACCTCTTTTCTTCAGATCTCCCTTCTCTCTTAGTACAAATCTTTGTAAGTCAAGTAGAGTACTGTGCACTAAAGCAACAGATCTACGCACAAAGATTTTGTTCTTTTCCTCAGTTCCCAACAATCACAGTTTTAGGTCCCGGTAACAGAACCATTTGTTGGCACAGGGGCACACCCAGGGTTCAATGCTTCAACATCGCACCAATAAAACCCTAACTACCGACCCTTTCAACAACACCTGTGAAGAAGATGAAGTCTCACCCGAGGTAGAGGCAGGTGTGGTTGTAGGACTCCAGTGTCTACAACCTTATTTGGGAAATAGATATGTGATTATAACACCTTAACAAAGCACTTAGCAGTTATAGTTCATTAGTAATTGGCCTTTTTATACAACACAAATAAACCCTAATTACAGAGCAACGTAGTATTCGACAAGATCCAACACATTCAAGCACTACGCACATCAACATAGATTAGATCTGACATCTTATTCACATCATTAGGCACTAAGCTATCATATTCATCTAAACATACATCATTGCACTAAGCGTTAATCATATGAGAAATAAAACAACCATAATGCACAAAGCAACCACAACACAGGATATACGTGATTCACCCCCGGCCTAGGGCTACGTCCACCAACTCTTCTTCTCTTTATTGTCTTCTGTCAATCATCTACATGCACAGAGCCACAAGATCCTACTCCACATAGGACAAGAGATCTGCACGCACTCCGCCAGATCCTCCTTCCCTGAGTTAGGTTACAGCACAAATCCCTTCACAAGCCTCTTACATCCACTTGCACTTAGCTCTGTAAGTGTCTAACACAGCATGCACAAAGCATTTACAATTATCACTCGCACTTAGCACAACATCACACATATGCCTCTAGTNAAAAAAGGGCCTAGACATGGGTAAACCCATGGGCCAACATCCTCATACCTGTTACATAGCCCAAAACCCAAAAACCCTAAACAAGGGGTCGAGATCCTGCAATCTTCGTTTCAACTTGCGCTTCGCCTTTGACAACCTGTTGAAGTCCCAAAATAGGTCAAACTTGACCAATGATCTCCAAAACTTGGTCAAGGTCCAACAAACATGCTCCTAATATTTCTTCAATAGAAGCAGAGTACTTAGCAATGTTTAATGCAAGTTAAAAAGTCTTTTGGCTTCGACAAATCATTTTAGAGTTTGGATTCCAACAGTAGCATCTAACCACACTTTGGTGTGACAATTAGAGTGCCATCAAGCTCACCAAAAGTCCAGTTCAACATCTGCCTAGTAAACACATTGAGCTATAAATTCATTTCATTATAAATCTCATTCATGATCAAGTTCTTGAAATGCTCTTTTTCTTTATAGATGATTATGTTGCAAAAAATTTCACAAAGTCTTTAATAGAAGTGAAGTTCTCAAAACTTTGATCTATGTTGGGAGTTTAGGAAGTTGTCATTAAGGGGGGATAAGATCTAATTCCTTATTCTTAATCCTATTGTGTCACCATTTTAAATCCTTCAATTCTATCCCAATTTATTCTTAAGGGGGGATGTTAGGATATTTATACACTTAAGAGTTAGTTAAGATGAACTTGGCGTAATGTGTCTTTAGGTAAAAGTGTGTTTCTTTAGTATGCATTTGTAGTTATGTAATCTGATGGTCACAATATGTTCTAGACATAGAGTGATCTGATGAATCATATTATTCTTGACCTTAATGGCTATATTCATCTGTGGTTTAACACCTGATTGGTCCACGATCTCTATTTAAAGAGCATGGAGGGTCATTTTCTGATCATTGATTGTGAGAATCTCTCTTGTAAAATATTTTTCTTTTGAATTAATATATTTCTTCAAGTGGTTGCATTGGTTGGGGCCATGGACTATTTCCATTTTAGAGGTTTTTAATCATGTAAAAACTCTATCATTATGATCTTTGGTTTAGTTGTGTGAGAGGTTGTTTAAGGTGTTTGTCCTCTGTGGGAATACCTTTTTTTATTGAACAAGTACCATAGATGTAGGGTAATTTCATTAAAAAAAATATCAATGGACTCAATCAAAACAAGAGTCGCTACAATATAGAATATAGGGAAATTATAATCACAAGAAATATTTGGGGCATGATTTAACATGAGAGGACCCACTAGCACAACCAAACTCTACGACAACCTTGAGGTTATTGAGATATTCAAAAAATATCAATGGATTGAGTATTTTAATAGATTGTATTGAT
>JASDQU010307765.1:70745-89461 GCA_032191745.1 Picea mariana
TTCAATAGATCGCCTTTCCCACTGGATAATCATCTGGAGTTCTTCTCAACTCTTTGAATGGAGGAGTTCATCTCTACGTTCCTAGCTCTGTCTCAGGAAGGAACCACATACCCTTTTTAGGGGATTTCTCTCAGGTTTGTAAGCTGAGAGAAAGACTCACATAACTGCAATGATCCACATCTCACAAGTTTGTAAGCTGGAGAATGTCTCACATAGCTGCATTCATCAACAAGTCTAACCTCTAGGGTTGGAAATAAGGAACATCAAGATACCTCAGGTAGAAATTTTAGACTCAAAAGGGTCGAAATTGTAGAGCTACAACATAAGAAAGGTCATCTAGCAAAACAATCTCCAAGTCAGGGTTTTAAAAGGTGCATTTGTTTTTTGGAAATTTGCATATCTTTTGACTAGAATATCCAATTGGGGTGATTCAAAAAGTGGAATAAAGTGGGATAAAAGGTGTATCACATACAATTTGGAGAATATTAGTGTTTTTTAGGTAAATGTGTATTCCAACGTCTTTAAACGTAGGAGTTGTTGTTACTTGTCAACTCCACAACCCGAGGATTGTGTGGTTATTCCACGTACCTAAAGTATATCAGAAGGCCCCTTTCAAATGGTTGCACATTAGACAACACTTCTACATATTTGAGATCCCACCTACCTAGAATATATCAAGAGACCCCCTAGAATCCCGAGACCAATCGAGTAAACCATTTGGCAATATTGTTTCTATAGTACACCGAGAACAACACTCGGGGATATCACTCTCTAGTACCTGGGTAGTCAGATACTATGACTAAGGGCATGGCCAATCCTCCTTATTTAGTGCACTAAGATATTGGGCTGAGTAATATTGTTGGACCCCACACATGTATCAGAGAGCTATAGCACCTGACACTCCCTTGTCTGTGAGGACCTCTTCCTAAGCCAATTAGGAATTCCTACCTTGCAGTGATACTTGGTCAACATGTCACCAAAAAGGGAAATTATACACCAAATAATCCCTCAGACAATCCTACTTGGACTCTTGATGAAGGTGAAGAAATGTGCAAGGACATAGATGCTTTAAAAAAGAAGACAGTAAAAAAATATGAACTACAAAGGATGATGGATCCAAATGAAGATAAGCTAGAAGAAATGATGGATACTAAGATGGATGGATTAAAAGAGGAGATCATGGAAGGGTTGAAAAAGTTTCTAATAGAGAGGCCACCTGAAAGTGACAACGTATCCCATGAAATTCATGATGAGGACACAAGGAAGATAAATCAAGACTGGAGAAAATCCATCTTTGGGTTGAAGACCATCCACTTTCCTAAGATCGATATGAGAAATTTTGATGGAAAATATCCAATCACATGGATACTCCATATGGATCGGTTATTTGATCTACATGATGTGCCTCAAACAAAAAAGGTACGAATTGTGTCCTTATATTTAGAATCTAATTAGTTTGTGTGGTATCGATGGCTTTGTTCTCACAAATCACTTGTCACTTGGACAATTTTCATGGAAGAAATGATAGCACACTATTAGGATACAAGGAGAAATACCTTCTTCAGCCAATTGATAAATTTCAAGCAAAAGGGTTCAGTTGAAGAGAACATTTATAACTCCAAACATTTAAGATAAAGGTAACAGATATTCCAAATGAGCACCTGATTCATTTCTTCATAGGAACTTTAAAGGATAAAATTCAACATGAGGTTCACCTTTTGGAACCCAAATCATTGGAGAATGCATTCGGGGTGACGAGAAATGTTTAAAGTAAAAATATGGCTATGGATACTAGAAGGACCACCCATAACATCTATCGAGAGAATAATGTTCCTTCTTCTAAACCACCTCAACCTACAAGGTTAACACCTCAACAATTGGAGGAAAGAAAAGATAAAGGTTTATGCTTTAATTGTGACAACAAGTATAGTAAGGGACATAAGTGTGGTGAGAAGAAATTATTCTACATAGATTGTGAAGAGGAAGGAGAACAAGAACAAGAACCATATCAAGATGAAGATGTAGAAGAGATTTCTTCTGAAGAGATGACTCCCACCATATCATGTCATGCATTGGATGGAATTATCACTCCTCAAACCCTCAATATATAAGGATATATCAAAAAGAAAAAAGTTAATAGTGCTAATTGATTCCGATAGTACTCATAATTTCATTCACTGCAAATTAGCCAAAGCTCTCAATTTCTTTATATATCCATCCCCATAGTTTCAAGTAATCATTTCAAATGGAGGAACTATCATTTTCTCAGGGAAATTCCATAAGATCAATCTTAATATGGGGGAATATGTAATAAATAGTCCAATGACTTATATACCCATGGGTGGTGATGATGTCGTACTAAGGTTCCAATGGTTACAATCATTGGGAACCATGGCTTTTAATTTTAAAGAAATTTTCATGAAATTTTCATTGGAAGGAAAGGAATTTGAGCTAAAGGGTATCACAGGGAAACTGAGTAAGGTGGTAAGCTCTAATGGCATGACAAAATGATTGAAAAAGGGGAACCATGGTGTAATTGTACAACTATGCTCACGAGATGTTCAAACATCTAAGCCATCTATTTCCCTAGATCTCCAAGGGATCATTGATAAGCATTCCAAATTATTTGAATATATTCCTAGAGGTCTTCCACCCACTCACAATCATGATCATTCTATTCACTTAATTCCTGGGACTGCTCCTCCTAACATCAGGCCTTACAACTACCCTTATTCCTAGAAGAGTGAAATTGAACGTATGGTTGAAGAAATATTAGAGGATGGCATTATTATACATAGCCAAAGTTCTTACTCTGCACTAATGGTAATGGTACTCAAGAAAGAGGGCTCATGGCGTATGTGTCCATATTATAGAGAGCTCAACAAGATCACCATTAAATATAAGTTTCCCATTCCCATCATTGATGAATTGTTAGATGAACTACATGGAGCAATCTACTTCACAAAGTTGAATCTTCGTTCAGGGTATTATCAGATTAGAATGAAGGAAGAAGATATCCCAAAAAAACATTCAGAACTCATGAAGGCCATTATGAATTTTCCACCATGCCTTTTGGCCTTACAAATGCACCTTCCACATTCCAAGGGTTGATGAATTCCATTTTCAATCCCTTCCTTCGGAAATTTGTGTTAGTATTTTTTGAATGATATACTAATCTATAGCAAGTCTTGGGAAGATCATGTTCGACATGTTGATAGGGTGATACAAATACTAAAGGAGAAACAACTATATGCCAAACCGTCCAAATGTTTCTTTTGGGTGAAGGAGTTAGAGTATTTGGTTCATATTGTATCTCACGAATGTGTCAAGGTAGACCCTAACAAGATTAAAGACATGATGTACTGGTCGATTCCCAAAACATTGAAGAATCTCAAAGGATTTTTAGGTTTGACAGGTTACTACCACAATTTTTTTCGTAACTATGGAAGAATATAAACACCTTTAACTGAATTAACTAAGAAGGATGCATTTTCATGGACTCCAAAGGAAACTTAAGTTTTTGAACAACCTAAAGAGGAAATGTGTAAAGCTCCTGTATTGACCACACCAGACTTCACAAAAACTTTATTGTGGAATGTGATGCCTCAGGAAATGGAATTGGTGTTGTTCTAATGCAAGAAGGAAGGGCTCTTTCTTTTGAAAGTCATCCACTCAAGGGAAAGGACTTACACACACCCATTTATGAGAAGGAAATTATGGAAATACTACATGCATTGAAGCAATGGCGTCCTTACCTAATAGGTAGGCACTTAAAGGTCAAAACAAATCATGACAATCTTAGATACTTATTGGAACAAAGACTATATTCAGGAGAGCAACAAAAATGGGTGACCAAGATATTTGGTTATGACTTTGAAGTCATCTATAAAAAGGGGAAGCAAAATTTTGTGGCAGATGCACTCTCAAGAAAGGATGAATATGTTGAGGAATTTATCTATGCTATCTCTATCATCCAACCTAATTGGATAGCAAAAGAAAGGGATGAATGTAAGAATGACGAAGAAGTGTGGACTCTCATTGAAAGGTTGCAACAAGATTCTAGTGCATCTGATACATTTACATGGAAAAATGATTCAATATGGTACAAAGATCACTTATATTTATGTAAGAACTCCCAACTCAAACAAAATGTAATTTTGGAATTGCACACCTCTCAAGTAGGAAGGCACTCAAGATTTTTGAAAACCTATCACATGGTCAAGAGGGAATTTTTTTTGGGATGGCCTTAAAACTAATGTTCAAAGGTTTGTGGCAACATGTTTGGTTTGCCAACAAAATAAGGTGGAAACAATTAATACCCAAGGTATTTTACAACCATTAGCCATTCAAATTTAGCACTGGGAGGAGGTTTCCATGGAATTCATCACAAGTGTTGTAACCTAGGATTGCACCCCTCCCTCTCCTCTCTCCTTTCCCTATGACTTCGTCGAATTTGTCCTCTTCAGGTTGATTAAGTCAGTTTGCCATTACAAAATGACTTTGTTCTTATCCGTTTCTTTCTTGATTGAGTCTTTGCACATTTATGTTGCTATTGTTTCTTGAAGGATAATTACATGTCGTATTTGGTTCGAAATTCTTGTCATCATGTTTTCCATTGATTGAGCTCACAGCATGTTGACCAAGCCTTTGTATGCACAAGAAACGCCTGTCGATAAAACACAAAAATCCAGAGCGGTCAATTTCGGGATCAGATTGTGGTAACAAACAAGTTAACTTTATATGGTGGAGATCCATCAAGCCAATCATATTGATAGTTTTCATGCATTTGGAGTGTCGAAATTGCACGGGGTTTAACATCAAGAGAGAACCCATGAAGAGCAAGAATTACCTGAATTCCCGAAGTGTCGAACACCCGAAGTCCCGAAGTGAATCTAGACTGTCCATCAATAAGGACACATGGAGGCAGATCCTTCACTTTGGAGACTTATCACTCTAGGAGATTTGCGAAGAACTAGAGAAAGAAATACCTGAAGTGTCGAACTGTCGAAGTCCTGAAGTAACGAGAGACTGGCACATCACTTCGGGCCCATACTACTTCGGGAGAACTTCATGCCTCACAGTCCAAAACTCCCGAAGCCTAAAGTGTCGAAGCACGTGGCACTCATCAGTCATGACATGTGGCACTCATTCCAGGTCATTTGGTTGTGTCATTCACCCATTTCCACATGACACGTGTCACCCTTCTTTCCATGAAACATCAGTAGCCATGAAATCATATGACATCAGGCCACCACGTCACTTCACAACATGTACCACTCTAGTATATTTTCGAGCACAACATTCATAAACTCCTAAAGTGTCGAACACTCGAAGTACTGAAGAAAATCTGGACCGTCCATCAACGAGGACACATGACAACAGATCTCCCACTTCAGATATACTGCACTTCGGAGGATTGCATGAGCACGGATACGAAAACTCCTAAAGCCCAAACTCCTGAAGTGAACCTGGATCGTCTAGATA
Source organism: Picea mariana (assembly GCA_032191745.1). NCBI lineage: Eukaryota > Viridiplantae > Streptophyta > Pinopsida > Pinales > Pinaceae > Picea > Picea mariana. Next base: position 76,230 of record JASDQU010307765.1, read on the forward strand.
TAGAGGACACATGGAGGTAGATATCTCACTTCGGAAGTACGGCACTCCATAGGATGGTAAGAAATTTGCATTTAAAAGGCCCGAAGCCTGAACTCCCGAAGTAATTGCGGACCGTCGATCTCAAATCAACCAGCACCGTTGATCCTTGCAATAGGTAAGGAAGGAATATCACTCAGATCATAGATTGCGACATGATCGACGTCCACACTGCATTGCGGGGATGTAAACTGCTTGAACGTTAATTTTCCAAAGCGGTCCCACAATTGGAACCATGGTATTGTTGGAAAGGTACGTGGTAGCTTGTGTGGGATTGCGGGCCCAAAGACAGTGTGGAGCCAAACCACCCTCAACAACTTCCTCAATCATGTGCTTATATGACATCAGATTACCACGTCACCTCCACTCACACTCCCACTACCGCTCAACTTTTGCCACCTGTTCCCCTCGACTACTCCCCATATCACCTATCACCTCCACGCATATTGTTTTCCTATTGGACGCTCGCCTCCACGTCTTCCTATTCACGACCAGGTCATCATAATGAAAGAACGGGGAAGGGTCAGTTACAGTCGAGACGGAGTGCACTTAGCTTCTGAAATCTCAAACACAGACAAAGAGTTAAGTCTCAGTCACATTGGTCCCAGAACACTTCAACATACTACATCTTCCTCAAGAAGATATATTCTCATGCATCCAGTTGTCTCTAGTGGCCTCCAACAGCTCGTAGGCATGCCATTACTCAACAGAAAGATCTATTATGTCACTCTGAGGCCTATTTTTTTCCATTTCAGTCCCTCCAGCGCATGCATCAGTTCTGTCTCAGAGACAATAGTAGTTTTTAGTTGAATGATTCCAGTATTTTCTTAGATTAGATACAAGAGTGGTCTTCTGTGTGTGATAAGAACCACTCTTGCTTATTAAATCCAATGTCTTAGTGAAGTTAATAATGTGTTCTACAAATAGTTACCTAAAATTAGGTCTCAGTCCCCTAAGGACGAGAACCTCTGCAACTCTGTTAAATAGGGGGTCTTTGAATGTTTTGAGGGTCATATTTTTTGGGAAAGGATAGCACTACATCAAATTGGTTGGACCCATTCTATGCATGGATTAAATCTCTCTACCTAATGAACATACTCTTGATGACAATGTTTCGTTCAAATCTTCATGTGTTTTTATCTTATCTTGAATGAATTTTTTTATTTGTGCAAAGTACATGTCATTTCCTTTCAACTATTGTGTAACTTGTCTTTATTGATACGCAACTCATGAAAACAGCTAATGCTTGGTGACGATTTGTTTTTATCACAACCTAAAGGAGTAATTGTGTCTTGATACACGTTTGATGTATTGAAATGATATTTTAAGTATTTAACTTCTCACAACAGATTATTCATTGAGTGGTTTGTTGTTTCCCTTTGTTTTTATTATTTCACTTGTCTGTCATTAATGTGCCACCAGCCAAGGAGTACCCTCATCCATATATTTTTTCCAACCCAACCTTGATTTTGTCTTTATAGAAGAACCCTCTGACCAACCAACAAAAATTAAAAGAATCGACCATTCTAAACTGATAGGTGGCCTAGCTTTTCCCTTTAGCAGTTAGGTGTAGACCTTAGGACCAACTTCTTCTGGCGTCGTTGTCGGGGAATGAAGTAACGAGATATATTTCCTTGGGAGAATGAAAATGATCAGATCTGATCTTTGATGGTGAACAAAGACTAGACACACATATGACTGCAATATTTCACCTGGCGACTCCACAATCAGAAGACTCCACTGGAGGATGAGCCTAGTTGATAGAGAATGAAAAGGTGGAAGGGATAGACCAAGTACCAAGACATCAGTATTTTCAAAGAGCTCATATTTTTCTTCATCAGTTCATTCCTGTCTTTTCCTTTGTGTGTGAAAATAATTATCTTATGCTTTGTTTACTCATATGATTATAAGTCTACAGTGGTCAATCCATCCTTGAGATGAGAAGATCTGCCCTCTTGCATTATCGATCTTAATCTCATTCCTTCATTTAAACCCACTAACCATAATGTTGATCATATCCAAACTTCTCCAGATCATGACCATTCATGTAAGCATGTGAATTATACATCTAATTCACCACTTATTGAAATCATTGTTCCCCCTTGTAATCAACTTACCAAAATTCAGTCCAAGATCAAGAAGTACTACAAACCCCAGAAGCTACCACTTATCCTTAATGCCTATCCTCCCAATTTTATTGATTACCTTCCTCTTTTCAATGGAGGAGACCATGTTGCAGCTAAGAAGCACCTGGGAGCTTTTGAAAATTTCATTGATAATTTTCAAATTATGCATGAGGATGTAGTTACGAGGATATTATGGAAATATTTATTTGGAGATGCATCATTCTGGTTCAGAAATTTGGAAGTTGATTCTATTAGTTCATGGACTGATTTACGTAATGTGTTTTCAAGGTATTGGGGTGAGAAAAAATCCTTTGAACAATACCTTTCAGATTTATACGCCTTGCGAAGGGAGCAGGATGAAGGTGTTATCGCATTCAATATAAGGTTTCATAATTTTTATCTTAATATGCCCATGGAAATTCACCCTACTGAAGTTGCTACCATGGTGCAGTATACAATTACATAACACCCTGATCCATTTCTTTTTCTCAGAGAGAGAAGGTCATCACCATTGCAACATATGTTCACTGATGCAGAGGAGATTGAGGACAATATCCGAGCTTGTGGAAGGCTCTCAAATCGAGTTTGGGACAAATATTTGGAACAAGAACGAGTTTATGAGCAGAAGAAATCATATTTGGATACAGAGGAATCCAATGAAGGATATGGACAACGAAAATCTGATCCAAGTTCTTATTTTCAACATACTAATGCATCACTTTTAGATTTTTATTCTTCCTAGGATCCTGAAGCTAATAAATAAGTTTTTTCTATTCTTGAAACTAAGTATATTGATGATTATCACAAGGATGGATTTACATGTACAGGTGAACCTTTTCTTAGTTATGAGTAGAGGGATGAGTTTGCTAATGATGACTTTCATGAAGTTTTTGTAGAGAACGATGATCAATTTTCCAAACAACAAGTTGCTTCCCCTCAACATCTGATTGTAAATATCGGGGATCAACTCACATTCTTGACTTACGATGAATTTCATAATTATATGTGTTTAAATTTTGGTCAAGAAAAAGAGGAGGAGCTACAGGAGCAGTTGAACATGTTTTCTTTCTCATCAAATGATGCCCTCACTACACCAGTTGTTCCTACTCCTAGAATAAATGGAAGCAACCAACTGGCCTCCGATTTTTATGATGCCTTTTCTTTGAAACTGCTGAAGACAGTTATGCAGAAGAAAATAATCAACAACTGCAAGGTAAATTTGTTGCTCAAAATTTTTGTGAAGATCAGGATGCTTGTGAAAATAAAACTATAGATGTCGGAAACAATATTATAGTTGCATTTTCCATTGCCTCAAATGCTTCTAGTAGTGATGGAATTGCCACTTTAAACTTAAAAGGAGAAATTGATAGTGGAAACAGATTGCAACATTTTCTTGTTCCATTTTTCGGGTCTCAAAAATGAGGATGTCAATGTTTCTATTGAAGCAGATTTTTCACAAGAGCAGTCTTTCCATTTGGAGTAGAAAGCACATGAGTTTACTATCAATACAGAGGTAACTGGTCATGATTTTTATGATTCAATGGTTATATACTTAGAGGATTTTATTATTTTTAATCCTATATCATGGTTTCACTCCAAGTGTGGGGTTTATATTAAGAACAAGTTGTCATTCCATTTTCAAATTTTTATTTCAACAAAGAAGGTTCAAGGAATCCAGTTGGTAGATCAATTGCTTGAATGGTTACTATGGAAATCTATGTATACCTGAGCAGAAAGTTTTAATAAATTAGGGGTAGGAGAATAAGCTCATAGTTACAACATTTAATTTTTAGTTCACATATTGTTTTTCAGTATGTTGGTTTTCAGTAGCTTGTTTGAATAAGAGAATCCATAGCCCAACAAAGGCACTGGGGTTTAGCTACAGTTTCAAGTTTTAGTAAAGAATCCATATCCCAATAAAGGCACTGGGGTTTAGCTGTAGTTTCAAGTTTTAGTAAAGACTCCATAGCCCAACAAAGGCATTAGGGTGTAGTCTTGGTTTTTAATTCAATAAAATGCATGGTTGAGACACAGTAGAAGATAACACAGGGCTGACAGACAAAAAGAGGTAAGAAATGGAAGGTAAGAGAAGTTATTTAATCTCAAGGAACTAATCTAAAGTGCTTAGCACCTCATAGGGATGATCTATCCCCAGTTGGAGCCAATGTTGTAACCTAGGTATGCACCCTTGCCTCTCCTCTCTCCTTTCCCTATGCCTTCATCGAATTTGTCCTCTTCAGGTTGATTAAGTCAGTTTCCCATTACTGAGTGACTTGGTTCTTATCTATTTATTTCTTGAATGAGTCTTTGCGCATTTTTGTTGCTATTGTTTCTTGAATGATAATTACATGTCATATTTGGTTCAGAATTCTTGTCACCATGTTTTCCTTGATTAACCTCACAATAGGTCGACCAAGCCTTTGTATGCATAGGAAACGTTCGTGGAAAAAACACAACAATACAGAGAGGTCAATTTCGGGCTCAGATTGTGGGAACATAGAGGTTAACATTCTATGGTGGAGATCCATCAGGCCAATCAGATTGACGATTTTCATGCATTCAAAGTGTTGAAATAGCATGGGGTTTAATATCAAGAGAGAACCCATGAAGAGCAAGAATTACTCAAACTCCCGAAGTGTCGAACACCCGAAGTCCCGAAGTGAATCTAGATCATCCATCAACAAGGACACATGGAGGCTAATCCTTCACTTAAGAGACTTATCACTCCAAGATATTGACGAAGCACTAGAGAAAGAATTACCCGAAGTGTCGAACTGTTGAAGTCCCAAAATAACGAGAGAGTGCCACGTCACTTCGGGCCCGTACTAATTCAGGAGAACTTCATGCCTCACAGTAAAAAACTCTTGAAGCCTGAAGTGCTGAAGCATGTGGCACTCATCAGTCATGACACATGGCACTCATTCCAGGTCATTTGGTTGTGTCATTCACCCATTTTCACGTGACACATGTCACCCTTCTTTCCATGACACATCAACAACCGTGACATCATATGACATCAAGACACCACGTCACTTCACAGCCTATACCACTCCGAGAGATTTTCGAGCACAAAATTCATAAACTCCCAAAGTGCCAAACGCCCGAAGTCCCAAACAAAATCTGGATCGTCCATCAACGAGGAGACACGGCGACAGATCTCCCACTTCGGACATACTACACTTCGGAGGATTGCACGAGACCAGAGACGAAAACTCCTGAAGCCCAAAATCCTGAAGTGAACCTGGACTGTCCAAATCCAAAGGCCAGGTGGAGGCAGATCTCTCACTTCAGGAGTACGACACTCTGAAGGATGGTAAGAACTTTGCATTTAAAAGGCCCAAAGCCCAAACTCCCGAAGTAATTGCGAACCGTCGATATGAAATCAACCAACACCGTTGATCCTTACAAAAATTAAGGAGGGAATATCACTCTATTGTGACACGATCGATGACCACACTGCATTGTGGGGACGTAAACTGCTTGAACGTTAATTTTCCAAAGCGGTCCCACAATTGGAACCATGGCATTATTGGAAAGGTACGTGGTAGCTTGTGGGGGATTGCGGGCCCAAAGTCGATGTGGATCCAAACCACCCTCAACAACTTTCGTAATCACATGCTTATATGACATCAGGTCACCACATCACCTCCACTCACACTCCCACTACCGCTCAACTTTCGCCCCCTATTCCCCTAGACTACTCCCCAGATCACTTATCAACTCCATGCATCATGTTTTCCTATTGGACGCTCACCTCCACGTCTTCCTGTTCACGACCAGGTCATCACAGTGAAATCCGGGAGAAGGTTATCTTATAGTCAAGACAGAGTTCGATTATCTTACAAAATCTCAGAAACAGAGGGAGAGTTAAGTCTCAGTCATAGGTCGACGCAGATTGGTTCCAGAACACTTCAACAGACTACCTCTTCCTCAATAAGAGATCTTCTCATGCAACCGGTTATCTCCAGTGGCCTCCAATAGCTCGCAGGCATGCCATTACTCAACACAGAGCTCTGATCTATCACTCCGAGGCCTATTTTCTGCCAATTCAGTTCCTCCAGTGCATGAATCAGTTATGTCTCAGATACAATAGTAGTTTTTAGTTGATTAATTCCAGTATTTTCTTAGATTAGATACAAGAGTGGTCTTCTGTGTGTGATAAGAACCACTCTTGTTGATTAATTCCAATGGCTTAGTGAAGTTAATAATGTGTTATACAAACAGTTACCTAAAATTAGGTCTCAATCCCCTAAGGATGAGAACCTCTGCAACTCTGTTAAATAGGGGGGCTTTGAATGTTTTGAGGGTCGGATTTTTTGGGAAAGGATAGCACTACATCAGATTGGTTGGACCCGTTCTATGAATGGATTAAATCTCTCTACCTGATAAACATACTCTTGATGACAGTGTTTCGTTCAAATCTTCATGTGCTTTTATCTTATCTTGAATGCAGTTTTTGATTTGTGCAAAGTACATGTCATTTCCTTTCATCTATTGTGTAACTTGTCTTTATTGATACACAACCTGTGAAAACAACTAATGCTTGGTGAAGATTTTTTTTTTATTGCAACCTGAAGAAGTAATTGTGTCTTGATACACATTTGATGTCTTGAAATGATATTTTAATTATTGAAATTCTCACAGCAGATTATTCATTGAGTGGTTTGTTGTTTCCCTTTGTTTTTATTATTTCACTTATCTGTCATTAGTGTTCCATGAACCGAGGAGGACCCTCATCCATATATTTTTTCCAACCCAAAATTTCTTTTGTTTTGATAGAATAACCCTCTGACCAACCAACAAAAGTTAAAAGAATCGACCATTCTAAACTGATAGGTGGCCTAGCTTTTCCCTTTAGCAGTTAGGTACGAACCTTAGGAACAACAACAAGGTTACCAAATTCTGAAGGAAGGAGTGTAATCATGGTGATTGTTGATAGACTTACCAAGTACACACAATTTTGCGCACTCTCCCATCCTTTCAAAGCTAGTACAGTTTCTACTACATTCATGGAGACAGTTCAAAAGCTACATGGAAGCCCAAAGATTATTGTAAGTAACAAAGAGCCCATCTTCACTGGACATTTTTGGACATAATTATTTTCTTGTTTGGGTACTCAATTGGCTCATATCTCATCTTATCATTCTAAATATGATGGAAACACTGACTTAATGAACACATGTATGGAATGCTACCTTTGTTTCTTTGTCTCTGAGAAACAAACACAATGGTTCAAGTGGTTACCCTTGACATAATGGTGATATAACACTTCCTTTCATACTGCAACAAAAATGCAACCATTTATGGCGCTTTATGTATATCATTTATCATCCATCACTTATTATCTAAAATAAAAATCTAAGGTTCAAGTAGTGGAAGATCACATCGAGCATCAACAACAAGTTCTCCAACTCTTAAAGGACAACTTGACGATGGCACAAAATCGCATGAAACAAAAATTAGATCAACATCATAGTGAAAGAAGTTTTCAAGTAGGGGATTGGGTATTTTTAAGACTACAACCATACAAACAAATGTCCCTCAAGCAAGCTAAGAAAGATACTAAATTATCACCGAAGTACTATGGCTCTTATAAGGTGTTGCAAAATATTGGTACTATGGCATACAAATTAGATCTTCCTACATCTTCACGAGTACACCCTGTTTTCCATGTTTCATGGTTAAACAAGGTTATAGGTGACAAGATCCCAATTCAAACTATATTTCTAGAACTTGACGAGGAAGGAAAAATCATATTGGAGCCTGAAGCTATCACTGACACAAGAATTTTCCAGCTGAGGAATAGATCAATTTCAGAGTATCTCATTAAGTGGATGAAACTACTTGTTGAAGATTTCACGTGGGAAGATGAGTCTTTTATACAAAAGCATCCAGAACTACTCAAGTGTTGAGGACACCATGTCTCTGAAGGGGAGGGGCATGTTAAGCCCTAATTCATGGAACATTACCCCTTAATTGGGGCATATCACATTAATATTGTTATTTTATTTATGTTTGCTTGGGTCCATTAGTTGTAATTGTATCTCCTAGTCTCCTATATATACCAAGGAGACCTTTTCATTTTAAATCATCTTGTAATTATGAATTCATATGATGTATAAGGAGTTTGACCCATCGAAGAGGCTTATTATTTGAGTTTCTCTCTTGTTCAAGGTGTTGAGTACTTATTCTGAGGTTTTTATGTTATTTTGATATTTGGTTCTTAACAGGGTCTCAAAAGGATTATCTTACCATCACCTTGGGATGAGGTGGCCCTCCACCTTATAAAATATATAACTTGTGAGGGGGGATTCGACCTAATACATGCTTACAATTTCAATATGTTGTACCAACTAAGATATTATTCACATTAGAAGCATGAATAAAACTTGAGTGTCCCATAATTTTTTCACTAATCTCTCAAGGAGATGAGCATAAATCTCTAGGAATGGAAGCCTACAACCTTATCTCACAATGGGCTTGTGAATATAATTATATGTGATTCTTTGGCCATATGACTACATTATATTTAGTGGGATAAATTCTTAAAAACAAATTATGATGAGTTTTCAACTTTGTAGGCTAAAACTATGAGAAATTAAGAAGCATAACCCATGGGGGAGTCAAGAAAAAAGAAGAAAAAAATGGATAAATAAGGTACTAGCCATCAAAATAAGAGGAAGAAATACAAGAGGAAAAAATACGAAGTAAACAAGGAAGCTACTATAAGAACAAGAGGCTTGGATAAATACATTGCTTCTACCCTGCTAGAGATGGAAGAATCGCCCCTTTGAAGCCCTCATATTCCTAAAAAAAGAATCTCATGAGGGGATAACTATATTCAAGGAAACAAATGAGGGCTAGGACAAGATATCAGGTGGCCCAAAATATAACATCTCCTCCACCTAGACATACCCCATATATTCTACAAGACATTCCCCCTTCTAGTCCTGCAATGGGCATGGAAGAAAACTATGAATTTGCTAATATAGGGAGTGACTAAGCTAATGTACAAGACCTCATATACTAGTTGGAGGAAGCAAGAGTAGAGGTCCTTATATGGGAAGACATTGTAAATTCAAGGAGAGAAGTAGGAAGAAAATACACATAAATTTATTTAATATAACATGAACATGATTTTCTGACCTATAGAAGTCTCAAATTCTCAAAATGCAACACATGGACACCATAAAACAATTGGATTTAACCCTAAGAATGGATCTAGAGAAACAAATATAAGATATTGAGAGTAGGATTGAGAAAATCATTGTTTTGGAGAGCACTACTAGTAGATTGGTTGAACTTGTAGAAGAGATACTCTTTGATAGACCCTAATAAGGACTTACACCATGTATTTGAGGGAACAATGGAATATGTTTTAGTTGAATAAGATTGGCAAGTATCTACATTTTCATATGTATTTGTATTCAAAGGGATTTCATTGATATTTATCATTGATGCCATGAGAAGGAAAGGAATTTAATGTGTGAATTTTATCTACAAAACAAAACAAATACAAACGTGCAATTATAATATTTCGGGGTTTAGTTCGAACCCCTAACAACAATCCCATTTCAAAAAGAAAAAAAGCATTAAAAGCAAAGATACAAGTGGCACTTTTGTTTTGAAGTAGTTTTTTAAAAAAATAATCTTTTTGATTATAAAATATCAACTTATTTTAATGTTTATTTTTCATTTTTTATTTTATTTCTATATTGTTTTATTTTAAGATTTATTTATTTTTTAGTTAAAAAAATTATACACACTACTAGTGAATGTGGAAAATCTGAAATAATATGAACCATACATGTTACATCAAGAAAACAATGGACACATTCACTTAACACCAAATGCTTAAGCAAGGTTAGAAGAAATCCAAAACAATTAAACATGGATTATAATATCTATGGAAAATTGGGTTAAAAAGGAGAACTTTTAGAGAAGGCGAAGTGACAATGCATGTTAAGAACCAAATATCAAAATAGCATAAAAAACCTCAGAATAAGTACTCAACTTCTTGACAAATAGAGAATTTCAGATAATAAGCCTTTTCGAGGGGGCAACCTCCTTATGCACCACATAAATTTACAAATACACGACTATTCCAAATGAAAAGGTCTCCTTGGTATATATAGGAGACCAGGAGGTACAATTACGACTAATGGAACCAAGCCGACATAAATAAAATAAAAATAGTAATGTAATATGCCCCAAACTTGGGAAGATGAGTCTTTTATATAGAAGCATCCATAATTACTCAAGCATTGTATACAACACTTGTCTGAAGGGGAGGGGCATGTTAATCCCTAAATAGTGTCACATTACCCCATAATTGGGGTAATGTGCCACTATTTAGGGCTTAACATGCCCCTCCCCTTCAGACAAGTGTTGTACACAACGCTTGATTAATTCTGAATGCTTTTGTATAAAAGACTCATATTCTCAAGTGGAATCTTCAACATGTAGTTTCCTCCACTTAATGAGATACTATGAAATGGATCTATTCCTCAGCTGGCAAATTCTTGTGTCAGTGATAGCTTCAGGCTCCAACATGATTTTTCCTTCCTTTTCAAGTTCTAGAAATATAGCTTAAACTGGGATCTTGTCACTTATAACCTTCTTTAAGCATGAAACATGGAAAACTGGGTGTACTCGCGAAGATGCAGGAAACTCCAATTTGTATGCCATAGTAAAAATATTTTGCAACACCTTATAAGGGCCATAGTACTTTGGTGATAATTTATCATCCTTCTTAGCTTGCTTGAGGGACATCTGTTTGTATGGTTGTAGTCTTAAAAATACCCAATCCCCTACTTCAAAACTTCTTTCACTATGATGCTTATCTGCTTATTGTTTCATGCGATTCTATGCCATGGTCAAGTTTTCCTTTAAGACTTGGAGAACTTGTTGTTGATGCTCGATGTGATATTACACTACTTGAACCTTAGATTTTTCTTTTAGAGAAGAAGTGATGGAAGGTGGGTTGTTACACATTATTTTAATCACCCTTATGACCGTTAATTATGTAAACCTATATGTTGCCTTCAAAGGGGTCAGTGGCCTGAATTCCTGAAAAAAGAAGGGAGAAGAACTTTTACTGAGAGCAGAAGTTGTGTTTTTCTCTGTAAAAACCCTTTTTTGGAGGATTTCCGCAGGTTGCTATATACAAAGGGTGCGGAAATTCCTGATTTTCATAGGTTTATCTATTTATAGGGTGTGGAATTTCCACAGGATGCACTATAGCTAGGTCGCGACATCCTTCATACGTGATAAAAACGAGCATTTTATCGATGTTTCTAGAATGAGAAGATTCTATGGTGAGGTGGCCTTCGAACAGCTTGGATCTTACTCACTTTCATGATTTAGTGGGATCATTCTAACCTCCTCATCTTATCCTCTTTAGCTTATAAAAGGAGAGAATCTCTCATGGAGAAAGTTAGCTTATTTGGATTGGAAATTTGGCTTGATATTGTTAGCTTGGTTAGAGTGGCTTTGAGTTTTGCCTTGTCAAGATAGATTGTGAGTAGCTATCAGATCCATGGTCTTAGAATCCTTGGAGCAAGAAGTGCGTGGGAAGCAAGGAATTGTTGGAAGGAACCTTACGACATCAAGGCATCCGATTGTAATCTCTCTTCCTATTATTAATATAATACAGTGGCATGTTTCTTTCCCATAGAATTATCTTATTTTATTGCATAATTCCTTGATCATATGCATAGGTTGTCATTGAATATACTCTCTCTGCTTTCACTTTGGTTGGTTTGTGTCCCACTGTAGGATTAGTATCACAAGAGCACCGAAGTGAAACAGGAACAACAAAGACATAAGAAAGCGACACTTAAAAGTATGTCTCTCATATTTTGTTCGGTAGTACAATCAATGATTGTAACTTAGGGAAAGCGCCATGTCCTGTCGTGTTTTGTTCTAGATCTAGGTGGATCTATGGGGATCGATTCATGTCCACACTTAACGATTAGCCCGATAACAAAATTAGTGACTCCGCTGGGGAAAGATTGTTTTCCTAGTTTGCCTTGCTTTCTTACTTTGATTGCTTGGATTCTGTTTTCTGAGTCACTGGGAGATCCAGCTTGACTCTCTGACTATTAAACCACACTGGAAAAACCTTCTTAATTTTTTAATTTTTTAATTTTTGTTCGATTTCTGCACCCTTCTTTGAGGGACAGTGTGGCGACTTAGGGTTTCCGTGCCCTACCTATTTAGACCAGTGCGGAAACTCCACAACCTACCCATATCTAGCCCGCAAAAATCAAGGATTTCCGCACTGTGTTAGTTTACAGCCCACATAAATTATGAAATTTTTTGTTTTTGATGGTTTTTCCTTACCCAGACCTTGGATTTGGTCCTGGGGTGATTTGTTGGGTTTGATTATAATTTTCTTGACAATTTTTGATCTGCTTTCAACCATCTTTGCCTAATTTTTTCTTTGTTTGTTTTTGAAAGATTTGGTCTCTTGCTTTGAGTGTCTTTCAATTACAAAGCATTTGTTTTTCTTTAGAATTGTTTAATGAAAGACTTTCTTTTTCTTTTATTGAATGGTTCATGTTAAAAGAGAAACTTTGTTTGGGTTGATTTTGTTTGGAAGCGGTTATCTATTGCTTTTAATGTCTCTTTGAAACAAAAAAAAATTAATTTCTCGCCTTATATTAGATTGGGGGCATCCTTGCATTTGAAGTAGTGAAATTGCATGATTTTTGGCATTTTTTTATCCTCAATTCTGAAAAAAAATTCCCCTCATGGCTAGGGGGGGGGCCATAAATCGTGTATTGGTGTATAGTCTATTTTTCTCATTTCTTGAAAATCTTGATATTGATGAGTTTAGTAAAATTTTGGGAATGATAAATGTTTTCTACTTCTCGTAGCATAGCTTTCATTGAAATGAAGAGATTGCATCTTCATCTATTTGCATAACTTTCGAGTTGGTCACAACAGCCTTAAAAATAAAGAGCTTATAAAAATTGATTAGACATTTTTATATTTTCTGGCAGCAAACCTACATTAGATTAGTTGTAGGGCTTTGGAATAGGTGTGAAAGATAACTTTCCAAAGATA
>JASDQU010307766.1:55291-77532 GCA_032191745.1 Picea mariana
GTTATTATTACTTTGAACAGGAAATTGTACAGGATACTCAAGGCAGTCGCACCTAGTGCTATTTCCTTGATCTATGCTAAGCAATGCAGGAAGGTCATCTCGCAGATGGGGAAGTTTGTATTCTTCATGATTCTCTCTCAGAATAAGCAAAAGATCATAGCCACATCCAGGGTCTCTACGGCTGACCTCTCCACACAGCAGAAGCAAGTAGATAAGGTCGTGGAAGAATACTCGGATATCTTCTCCTCACCTATAGGGGTACCTCTGCACTGCCAGGTCAAGCACCCCATCGATCTGACCCCCGGTGCATCGCTACCCAATGGGCCAGTCTATCATCACTCTTTGTTAGAGAATGAGGATATCAAGCGACGGATCCAAGAACTGCTCCACAAGGGGCACATCCACCCCAGCTCATCACCTTGCAGGAGCCCAATCGTGCTGGTATAGAAGAAATTGGAACCTGGCGACTCTGTATTGATTACCGGGCTCTGAATAAAATCACAGTCAGAAACTGGTACCCGATTCCCCGAATCGATGACCTCCTTGATCAACTCACGGGGACCAAATACTTCAGTAAGATTGATCTGAATTCTGGCTACCACTAGGTCCTGATAGAATAGAAAAATGTATGGAAGATCGCCTTCAAGTCAAGGGAAGGACTTTTTGAATGGTTGGTCATGCCCTTTGGTTTGAAAAATGCTCCAGCCACTTTCATGAGGATGATGGATGATATCCTGCGACCATTCAGCAATACGTTTGTAGTGGTGTAACTAGATGACATTCTAATTTACAGAAAGACTTGGGTTGAACACTTGCAGGATATTCAGCAGGTTCTGCACACCCTATGGCAGCACAAACTGTACGCCAACTTGGAAAAATGCTCTGTTGGCATGGACAGGGTCCATTACCTAGGCTACATCATTGATCAGCATGGCGTACATGTGGATCCAGCCAAGATCCAAGTCATCCATGACTGGCCAGCCCCAACAACACTCACTAAGCTTTGGAGCTTCTTGGGCCTTGCCAATTTCTACCGCAGGTTCGAGTTGGGTTTCTCCCATATTGCATGGGCCCTCAGCCAAATAAACAAAGGTGGTGGTAAGGCAAAATTTGCATCGAGCCAGTCCCAACAACAAGCGTTCGATTATTTGAAGCAGCGCTTGTGCTCAGCCCCAGTACTTTCACTAACAGACCTGCAACATCCTTTTGAGATCGAGACAAATGCTTCAGACTATGTTGTGGGCGTCATTCTCACTCAGCACGGCCACCCCGTGGCCTATCATAGTGAGACACTATCAGACATTGTCCGTAAGTACCCTACTTATGACAAATAAATGTACTCCATTGTGCAAGCATGCCGCCAGTGGAGACATTACATTCTTGGGAAGGAGACACTCATCCACACTGATCATAAGCCACTACAGTTCATGCAGATGCAGGGAAAATTGCATAATGACCGCCATCAAAAGTGATCCACATACTTGAAACAATTCCACCTTAACATCAAGTATAAAATAGGAAGCACCAATTGCATCGTTGATTGCCTCAGCAGACCGCCAATCGTGGAACTCACCACGGTGCTAGACTCTTGCGGCCATGAGACAACTGGATGGCCCCAACTCTATGAGGCAGACCCTAACTTCGCCACCACCTACCAAATGTTGGGTGCAAACACAGTTGTCGATAATTTCCATCTTCAGGATGGGTTGTTGTGTCATCTGGGCCATATCTGTGTTCCATCAAGTGAGCGAGCGAAGTTGATCTGGGAAGCCCACTACAATCGGGTGGCAGGACACTTCGGCATTGAAAAGACAGTGGAGATGCTACAGAAACATTTCTACTGGCTGAAACTTTGACAGGAGGTCAGCAGTATACCAGGTCCTGCACTGCCTGCACTATTGCCAAACTGACCACTAAGAAACAGCGCATGTACACCCCTCTTCCTACTCTCGGCAGGCCATGGGAATCCATCTCAATGGACTACATGTCGGGCCTCCCATCAACCAAGTGGGGAAATGACTGTGTTTTTTTTGTTGTTGATCGCTTTTCTAAGATGGTGATTCTGGTTGCCTGCAAGAAGAGCATCACAACAGAGGCCACTACCAAGCTCTTCTTTGAACGAGTCTGGGTACATTTTGGAATCCCACAAACCATTGTCTCAGATCGAGATAGTCAATTTCTCAGCACATTCTGGTCAAGCCTCTGGTCACTGCTGGACACCAAGCTCACCAAATCCATGGCCTTCCACCCCCAGACAAATGGCCAAACTAAGGTTGTAAATAGAATGATTGTGAATATCCTTCACATGTATAATTCAAAGCACCCTCACACATGGGATGAGATCCTTCCCTATTTCCAGCATAGCTACAACTGAGCCCTACATAGCTCAACCGGCCATAGCCCCTTTTAAGTGGGGTTGGGATTCCAACCATTGGGACCCATAGATGTTGCACTTCCCCTTGCAGTCAACTTGACCGAATCATCTCCTACTCCAACTGAAGCTGAAAAAGCCACCCGGTTCATTGAGCAGATCCAGCACATCTGCCAACAGGTTTAGGATATCCTACAGAAGTCCAATGACAATTACAAACAGCGCCATGATCAACATCGGGTGTCGCATAAGTTTCAGGTGGGCGACAAAGTTTGGTTGCACTTGCAGAAAGAACGCCTTACAGGACCTCATCAGAAGCTTCACCCACTCTGTTATGGGCTATACACTATCACCAAGGCCATGGGGGATAATGCTTTTGAGCTTAACATTCCTCCTTTCCTTGGTCTGCACCCAGTGTTCAACATGGATCTCCTTCGCCCTTATTTCCCACCATTATTGGACACCTTAGAAGTAGAAGAACAACTGACACCAATAGATCTCAACCTCGACTGCCTACAATAGGCATCCAATGATCATATTGTGGATAGACAGATCAAGGGCACTCAACAACAAAGGATCCAACTTTATCGTGTCGTCAAAGCAGGGCAGCTCCTGCACCAAGGCAAGTGGCTCACCCATGGCCAAATTCAGCAAAAATTTCATCATCTGATGGGGGACGTCAATGAAATGGAGACCATTGCTTCCTAAAGAGGGAGGATTAATCCATATGGATATCGGTGGCCACCCACCTCTTCCAACTGGCTCAAAACAGTTTTCTGACAATTTTGGCAATTTACTATTTTTAGCAGTTTTAACTTCTGGGGCCATTTTGAGGGCCTAAATGAAGGTTTTCCGGGATCGATCTCCTCAATGATAGATGAGGGAATAATTGAGCACCCAAAATGAATCTCCTCGACGATACCTTTCCAAAGGGCTATCACACACCTAAAACGGAGATCGTATGCAAAAGTTACGACCCCGGGAAGTTGATGTACTAACTTACCCAAGCGAGGCCCACATGACTTAGGGCGCTTCATCTCCTAGGGTTAGGTTTTTGGATGTCTAGGGTTTTTTCATTCTTTCTTATTGTAAAAAGGCCTTCAGAGCCTCATTGTAACCTTCTTCTTGTGAATGCGCGCTATCGTCACATCTCTTCTCAGAGATAAGCCGCCACCATTCCAGCAAGCTTGTTTCCGCTGCATTTTACAGTTTTAGCTTATTTCGTTATTGAATAGAAAACCAGTTTTACTGTATCTCTGTTATTTTGTGTTAAGCACCTGTTAATAATATATATTCATTTTATTCTGCTCATAAAATCTGGATCACAGACATCCTATTCCCTGTCAGAAGTCACACTTCTCAAGGGTTTTCTTGATCCAGTCCTGGTCTCTGTTATAGCAGTCTGTAGCCTAGGTTTGACTTCAGCATAGCTTTTGCTTATCAAAATATTTCTTTTGTTTTATTTGATAGGTTTTTAGACAAGTTTGTGAGTCTTCTTTGATCTACATGTTTGGTACTGTCAGTGACTCCCTGCAATATGTGTTTGGGCCTGAATTCATTTCTTGGTCTTGACTTGTTGTCATTTTCCCTTTTTTGCTATAGAAGAAAAGAAAAGAATTCATTTTTAAATTTCTTGTTTTGAAGCATAAAACAATAACAAAAAAAAATATTTCATTTCTTTGTTTGGTAAAGTAGTTTAGGCTAGTTTTTTCATTTACCAAGGAAAAAGAAAGTTTTCTTAAGTTCTTTACTTGAATGCTTAGGACATTAAGTAGCTCGTAGTCGAGAGAGATCTTGTTTTAAGTTTTTATTTTCAAAGATCTGAGAAAAGTAGTTACGAAACATTTGGCTAAAGTGTTTAAATTGGCAAATCTTTATTTGTGAAGAAAGAAGTAGTTTGTTTTTAGTTTCATCTTATGATATTCTCTTTCGTCTCTTAAAGAACATCACTGGTTTCATTTCCGTTCCTTTTGACTTAAGACAACCACTAAAATTAATTATTAATTAAAATTTATTAGACTTTTTGTTTGAAGGGTCCATCAATTTAGTCTAGGATAGAGCCTTGATTTAGGATTGGAGAGGAAACTCTTCAAGGCTAAAAAAACAAACATAAGAGTCTGAGCTAGGGAGTGCTTAAAATTCCAATAACCGTGAAAGTTATCTGGGACCCCCTTCTAATACAGGGTCTAAACACAAGGTCATGTGTGGAAAGGTAGCGGAGATAACCCCTCCAAAGTTGGACCAAGCATAGTGGGGAATGCATATAGAGGGATTATCTTGGGATTTTGTTGATTGCATTTTCCATGGAGCTTTGTGGGTCTCGAATCCGTTTGAGAACCTCAGTCGTCTTCCGGAACACTTGCTTTTGATACGCTTGATAGGTTTCAGGCTTGATACCCTACTCATTGCATTCCACCCGACTGTCGATTGTACCCACCTGGCAATTGTTCGTGCACTGGAAACCTAGTTGCCTTTGTATTAGTGACTTACACAGGTGACTGCGGGGGTATACCGCAGTACCTAGGGCAGACATCAGGCCACAATTTGCAGAGTATAATCGGAGGGTGCTTATGTATTTGAGTTGCACTTGCACCGGTAAGTTTCTCTAGTGTTGGTTGTTGTAATTGTTCTTCCAACTAGCTAGTAATATGCTTGTCTTATCTCATAGGATCTTTTTCTAGTGTGTGTTAGTTTTTTAATGATTATAGAAATCCCTAGTGTGTCATTGATATTCTCACACAGTGGAGGATTAGGAGCTTCACCGGTTGCAAAGGCTTTTGGGCTTGTCGCCGATTGATCTCAAGCCACCCCCACCACCGCTAAGGCGAAAACTATACCAGCAAGGGTCTTTTGAGGCGACCGGGTTACAGGAAAATGTGCCTGACTCATCTCCAAGAGGAGAACATTTGATTTCGGAGGAGCCAATCATTTCTGACCTCGGAGTGGAAGCTCTTGTTCTATATAACCCTCTAATCCCCGATCTATCGATGCCCATCGTCATACAGGTTCAACCTTACGAGCGTCAAGTAGTGTCACAAGCAGCGATGGAAACAAATGTTGCTATTTCTTCAGGGAATACTCATATTCCCTCTACGGCTATAACTACAAGGGGTGTTCCACCTCCTAACCAACCGTCACCGGTCCGGACCACTATGGTCTCAACTGCCTCTACCTTGGGAAATGCTCTGATTCTGTCTATGGTGGCGATCACTGCTCCGTTCACCCAGAGTGCGACAGGACCTCCGTTCTCATACGATATGTCTGGCTTCAGTATGAGCATTGTCCTTTCCTACTCCACTCTACAGACTTTAGGTCTCGGGGCAGGGAGCTCCAACACTCCTCTGAAAGGATCCATGGGGGGCACTTCATCTCCCTATAATGCTTTCCCTTACATAGGGGTCATATACCTCGTTCGTCCCCTTTTCTCGGTGGTGCTCACCAGCACTCCGTCGAGCCGAACATAAACTATAGTTCGTTTGGAGCAGGTAGTCAAGGAATTCCTTCTTATAGCATGTCGGTAGGTTCGACACCGTTCTTTTTGTTCGGCGCGTTTGGTAACAACACATTCTTGTCAGCTGTCATCTCGTACGGGGGAAACCCCGGTTATGGACAACAAAATCCTATGTAGGGTACTATTCCTACACAAGGGGAAAACTTAGGAATTCCTTCCTCACAAGGACCTTGGAATCTATGGCAGGGATCAATTCCCTTTCTAGGGATGCCAACTGGGGGAAACCCCTTCCATAGCCAATGGAACATCGGGCAAGGCTCAACACCTATGCCCATCGGATCGACAAGGGGCAACCCCTTTTTCAAGCCGACTAGACTATCTTCGAAAAAGGCACCCCAGTGGAGTCTCCTTTTACATTTTTTCAAACTCTCTAAAAATGAAAACCACCGAGCTTACCTTCTCTAGGCTCATTAAAATTACATCAAAGGATGTTATCATTGTGTCTTATTAATTGCATTTTCATTTCCATGTCTTTTTCCTAAAACGGGCTCCATGTTGCTCTCAACTGAACCATTTGAAGCATGCCTTATACACAAGCCTTGTAGCACTTTGCCTCTGCGTCTTGACACCTTGACCCATGGAGTATTTTTCTGAGTGACCCTTTCTTTCATATGTCCCCTTGCTCTGAGCATATGTTTGTTCCTTGATATTAGAACTAATATGTATGTGCCACTCGTTCCTCCTTTGTAACGTAGCATTCCTTTATTCTTTGTCAAACTTTCCAAGATTATTGAAAAAGAAAAAAAAATCAAATATACCCTAAAAAGAGGAAGGGAAAAGTATTTTCCTTTTATTGGCAGCACAATGAGTCACCCTTGGACAAAGCACATCCTTCTGTTTGTTTCTCAAGCTCTGGTACTTAATGTGACCTTAGGAAGTTGTTCTCGCTACATAGAGTTGTGTCCTCCTCCATTTGGTTATCCTTCCAAACATATGGAGAGTTTGCATTGCCTCCTACATCCTGAACTTATGTCAATGCCATGATGCCTGAGTGTCATCATTTTTCATGCTTTTGTCCAAGGGAAGTTTTATTAAAATTGATTTGACCCTTCTGCAGTTTTTCCTTGTCCTCATGCCCGGCCACCCCAAAAGACCAATCAAGTCCTTGCTCAAAATCATTGAAGTTCTCTGCCTGATCACCAAGATCCTCTTGTTTGTTCCCGACAAGCCATCGAAGACCTCTGGGTAGTGAAGTCGTACACTGATATTACACTCCTACCTAAGTTTTGAATATTTTGAAGTTGTTGCTTCAGCTCTGAAGACCTCATCTCCAGCCATCGGGCGTCATTGGCTTCTTGAAGATGGATACTAGACATGTATATATTTTGATTTTTGAGATGTAGATTCGTTGTGTACTACTCGTGGATACACTTTAGATAGTTTTATGACATGGATATGCAGTGTATTTGATTGGCAACCATGATTTTATTTCATCTCGAACATGGGTATGCCCGCCTCGGGGAGACAAATTGTTATTTTGTAGATGGAACCTCCTGAACTCTAGTCCCTGGGCTCACTCGCTTCGTACATTGGTGAATATTTGTAATGTATTTTGGCCATCATATGCTCTTCTGACCTCACACATTAGGGGGCATCTGTTATAACCCTAAATTGCACCAGACATGCATACCTGGCATCAGGCCATATAACTTGCTATCTTTGTCAAGCCATCATTGAACAGCTCTTCTAAAAACCATTTTTTTGAAGGTGTATGTGCCCTACACCATTACAGCCCACGTACACATGCTTGCTAAGACACTACAACCCGTGTACACTCACATAATATCGTAAAAAATGAAAATTGGAAAGGGATATGGGTTTTTGGGCTGTTACTTAACCTTTTGACCACCCATATCTAGTCACCCCAACCGTTACTATCTCTTTTGGCCTATAAAAAAAGGGGTTGGGCTCCCATTCCAGGGGGAAGCACGAGAGAAAAGAAACTCTGCCCATTTTATCATTCCCCCTTGCCCTAATTGCAAGCCCTTGTCATTTCCCTAGAGATAATTGAAGAGGAGGAGAAGACGTGGAAGCAATTGGTGCATAGTGAAGAGGAGCCCACGACCAAGTTCGAGGAGCAGTGTCAGTCTCATGTTGTAAGTGACTTTTTGTGATATTAATATAAATAAGTACTTTTTTCGTCCCGCCAAATGATGTCTTAAATATTTATGATTTGTTTACATTTCTTGTTTATGATGTCTAACCCACTAATCCATATATAGAATGCATGCCTGTAGTTTCTTGTTTGTCTTTTGATGAATGCAGGTCAGCCTTGGGAGGATATTTGCAGTCGGGAAACAACCAAGCACAAAGGGATCGACACTAGACGCAGAGTTTAAGGTAGGCCTATCGGATCCCTCTTTCTTGTCTTTTATGTATGATTGTGGGGTAATGTCTGGATAGTGATTAAAAGTAGGAGACTTTAGACGGTTAGATCTGCCTACACTTTAAAACCTTGGTGTAGTCCGTAGAGGGGTTTTCCCTCTATAGCAACCACCTTCATGTGCTTGATGAATAGTGTGCTCAGCAAATTCATAGAATTATTTCTATTAGTTTTTATTGATGATATCCTAATTTATTCAAGGAGCAGGGAAGAGCATGAAGAACATCTCAATTTAGTACTTCAAGTACTAAGAGAGAACAATCTCTAAGAAAAGCTTAGTAAGTGTGACTTCTTCCAAAATCAAGTCCACTACTTAGGCCATGTTATCTCTGAGAAAGGGGTGGAATTTAACCCTAATAAGGTCAAATCCATTATGGAATGGCCTACACCGAAAGATGTAACTGATATTATATCCTTCATGGGTCTAACAGGGTACTATAGGAGTTTCATTAAAGGCTTTTCGAAGATTGGTCACTCAATCACCTCTCTTCAGAGGAAGGGAGTTGAATTTTTATGGACAAGAGAGTGTGAGGAAAGTTTCCAGTAGTTGAAAGACCTCTTAACCAATGTCCCAGTGCTAAAAGTTGCAGACCCAAAAAAGGATTTTTTTTTGCATTGATGCTTGCAAAGAAGGACTAGGAGGAGTCCTCATGCAAGAAGGACATGTAATCTGTTATAAATCAATAAAATTGAATAAACATGAAATAAATTATGTGACAAGTGACTTAGAGTTATCTTCCATAGTGAATTCTTTAAAAATGTGGAGTCATTACCTCCTAGGAATTTTTTCTCATGACAAACCATAGCGGGTTGAGGTATTTGTTTGACTAGCCCAAACTAAATGCTAGGAAAACTAGGTGGATGGCTCTCATCAATGAGTTTGATTTTGAGATCAAACACATTAAAGGGAAATAAAATAGAGTGGTTTATTCCCTTGGTAGAAATATGAAAGTAATTCACGTAGCAGTTGTAAGCACCTTTGAAATAGACCTCAAAGAAAGAGTTAAGAGTGCACAGGAAGTAGATGAATTTTTCAAAATTGTAAGGGTGTATCTAGAACAAGAGCCCACATGGTTGAAGTATGATGGTTATCAACTAATGAGTGATGGAATGTTGGCTTACAAAGGCAGGTTGTATATCCCAAATTGTGATGACTTGAAGAGGTTCATCATGGATGAACTACACAAAATACCATATGTTGGTCATCCCGGTTATCAGAAAATGATCACAACCATTAGGAAATTGTTTTATTGGACAAGAATGAAAAAGCACATAGCTGATTATTTAGCTAAATGTTCAAAATTCCAACAGGTTAAGGTAGAAAAAAATCACCCAATGGGGTTGTTGCAGCCCCTGCCTATTCCAGAGTGGAAATGGGAAACCATCTCCATGGATTTTATCATAGGACTACTAAGAACAACAACAAAAAAATGATGTCATTATGGTAGTTGTGGACAAATTGAGCAAGGCTTCCTAATTTATTCCTGTTAAGTACACTTTCAAGGCAATATATATTGCCAACATATTCATGAAATAAATATTTAGGCTGCATGGCATGCCTAAGGAAATTATATCTGATAGAGATGCAAAATTCACCTCAAAATTTTGGAAATATTTGTTTACTGGTTGTGGAACAAAATTGTTGTTTAGTACATCCTATCACCCTAAAGTTGATGGGAAAACAGAGAGGGTAAACCAAGTGTTGGAAGACATGTCAAGGATGCATGTGATGCATCAGCCCAAGAAATGGGAAGAATATCTACCCCTGGTAGAATTTTCCTAGTGCGTGCAGATCTCGTGTCCTATGTGGAGTAGGATCTTGTGGCCCTGTGCCAACAAATGTGGATGTAGCCCTAGGCTGGTGGTGAACCACGTATATCCTATGTTGCTATGCTTTGTGCGATGTATTGATGTGTTTATATGTTTACTTGCTTAGTGCTTGATATAGATGAATGATAGATAGATATGTTGATGATTTGTGCTTAATAATATGGATGAATGCTAGATCTAACCTATCTGAATGTGCTTAGTGCTTGAATATACTAGATCTGGGTGAATATTGCGTTGATTTGTTGTTAGGGATTACCTGCGTTGTAAATTAAGGTTGAATACTAATGATCTATAACTACTAAGTTCTTTGTTAAGGTGTTACAATCACATATATGTTTCCCAACTAAGGTTGTAGACATTTGAGTCCTGCAACTATCCCTGCCTCTACCTTGAGTGAGACTTCATCTACTTCATAGGTGTTGCCAAAAGGGCCGGTAGTTAGGGTTTTTTGGTGCACTGTTGAAGCGTTGAACCCTAGGTATTCCCCTATGCCAACAAAGGTGGAACGTTAAATCATGAGAGATGAACATTCTGATTAGTCCACATGCTTCGTCATTCCTAGTATCCCATTTGACTTTATTTTCATCATCATTGGGTTGGTTTTCCTTTCCCAAGGTAATCCAGTACATGCCTTTACTTCTTAATAAATCCTCCATATGGGATTTCCATTGGAAATAGTTTTTGTTGGTAAGAAAAAGATCACTGCAAGAATCCATATTAAATATGCACATAATATGGATTTAAAAACTAAAACTAATGGTATGGATGGAAAGATATCGAAAAATTAGGTGGTTTTAAAAAAAAATGGCACCGAAAACGGACTTCGGATGTGAAAGTTATGGCATTTAAAAAAAAAAACATAAACGGTAACCAAAGAGCCACGTGGCAAGTAGAAGTTGGTCCACATGGTGATACCCCTCCAAATAACCTCATTTTTAAAAATAAGTTGCTTTATGAAGTGACCCACTTTTATAAAAAGAAGCGGGGATCACTTTTACAATGAATTTACTTTATAAAAGAAAGTTGCACGCAAAAGAAATAACTTTAAAATAAAACATTAAAGCTACTTATAGTGATTCACTTTTATCCTTGAAGTTAAATACACTTTTACAATGAAGTTACTTTATAAAAGAAAGTTGTGCGCAAAACAAATAACTTTAAAATAAAATATTAAAGCTACTTATAGTGATTCACTTTTATACTTGAAGTGAAATACATTTTACAATGGATGCATGAACTTTTTCAAAAAAAGTAACAAAAAGAGATTTGAACTCGGGACCTCTTACTTAATAAGGCAACTTTTAACCAAGTGAGCTAGCAAAACATCTTGTATTGTTTAGAAGGAGAATTGGGGTTGTTGTTGTTGTTGTTGTCGACGGCCTTAGAGAGCGTGCTCATAAAAAACTATTTTCACACAAGAAGAAGTTTTCACTTCTCGATGACAACAAGGGTTAGATCTCGGTTAGCTTACTCGGAAAATGCACATTTTCCTGTATGTTTCTGATTTTTCGAGATCACACAAGGCGTGGGGAAAAGAGAATACACAGATCTAAAATATTAGCAACCCGAAAACAAACAATATAAAACTGAAATAAAACCGAAATAATAATCTGGAAAAAAATTAAAAAGGGCTTATTAAGGATTTATACCTCTGGATCTGACTTAAATGGTCATATCTTGAGAAAACGGAAACCTTTTCGAGTGAAATGAAAAGTGTTCCTAACTGAAACGAATGCTCCATACACAAGGGAATATTCCTCTCAACCTGTAAATGTAGGGAAATGAAATAAACCATAGATGAGGCAACTCTGCTTCACAATATCAATCTACAACGGGAGCAGGTCTTCAAATAGGCTCTGATACCATGTTCGACAACACATGTATTCCAATAGAGGAAGAACACCTTCAGTAACCACTCACTCAACCAAATCAAATATCAACACACCGATGTTTTGACATGGTAAAACCCCTATGGGGAAATATACACAGCCCCAGCCAATGCAGCCACTTGGAGCAGTTTATTAATGCGAAAGAAAAATATTACAGAGAGATTTTGCGAGAGAGTTTCTCACAATTGATCATCAGATCTGACCCTCCATGATCTTTAAATAGATATCATAGATCAATCGGGTGTTAATCCATGGATCAATCTAGTCATTAATATCGAAGACAATACGAACCGTCAGATCACTCTATGTCGGGAACATATCGTGACCGTCGGATTTCCTAACTACAAATGCATACTAAAGAAACACACTTTTACCTAACAACACATTAGACCAAATAGATATTAAATAACTCCTAAGTGTCTAAATATCCAAACGCTATGATTCTCCCGAAGTTGAACCATTGATTTCGTTGAATGATCTCATTGGATTTTAAGCTCCCCAAACCCTCGAATTCATTGGTTACATTAAGCACAGTAAATTCATCATCTTAGTTGAAAGTGGCAGCACTCATAATTTCATTCATCACCACCTTTCCCAAGAAATCAATTGTTATATATGTGATGTCAACAATTTTCAAATCATGATTACCAATGGAGGTTCCATGAAATGTGGGGGCGTTCTAAAAGTGTGTGCCTACAAATTGGATAGTATAACTTAAAATCTCACATCTTTGTTATTGACATGGGTGGTTGTGACATTGCACTTGGTGTTGAATGGTTATACACTCTAGGCCCCATAACCATGGATTTCAAGGATTTGACTATGAAATTCCAATAGGAAGGCCAACAATATAAATTCCAAGGAATTATAGCAGGGTCTCCACAGATCATCAGTTCCTAGTGCATGGAAAAGTTACTCAAAAAAGGTCATTCTTGCATAATTCCCCAACTCCCTTCCATTCAAGCAGTTGAGACTCTCTCAATGCACCCTGACCTTCAATACGTCCTTTCCCAACATCACACTATTTTCCAAACTCCCCAGGGCCTTCCCCCCTCACGCAATGACCATGACCATTCCATTCCTTTAATTCTCGTCAGTCTTCCTCACAATGTGTGACCTTATCATCATCCCTTTGCTCAAAAAAATTAAATTGAGAACATTTTCCAAGAATTTCTAGAAGGAGGTGTTATTTGTCCTAGTACCATCCCCTATTCTTCCCCTGTTGTCATGGTCCTCAAGAAGGAAGGCACTTGGTGCATGTGTCATGATTTTTTTTCCCCCATCAAACTTACCATCAAGGAAAAATTTCCCATTCTTGTCATAGATGGCTTTCTGGATGAACTCAGTGGAGCTCAATACTTTACCAAACTTGACCACTATTCTGGATACCACTAGGTACATTTGAAAGAGGAAGACATTTCCAATACTGCATTTTTCCTTCATGAGGGCCACTTTGAGTTCTTGTTCATGCCATTTCGTATTTATAATTCCCCCTCAACTTTTCAAAGTTTCATGAATCATGTCTTTTGTCTTTTCGTTTGTCACTTTGTATTAGTATTATTTGATGATATTCTCATCTATAGTAAAACTTGGCAATCCCATCTCACCGATGTGGATCAAGTTCTCCATCTCCTTTCTAAGTACATTTTTTTGCTCAAACAGTCTAAATGTTCTTTTGGCATCTCGGAAGTTGACTACTTGGGTCATATTGTTGGCAAGGATGGTCTACGAGTGAATCCTAAGAAAATTGAAGCTATGTAGAATTGGCCTCACCTAAAACTCTTGAAATTTTGTGTGGATTCCTGGGTTTAATAGGCTATTATAAAAAGTTTGTTCAAAATTATGGGAAAAGTGTGGCTCCTCTAACAACTCTCCTTAAAAAGAATGCTTTTGGTTGGAATCTAATCGTTGACCAATCCTTCCAAACCTTGAAAGAAACAATGTGCACTACTCAGGTATTGTCCCTAGCTGACTTCACCAAGACCTTTGTTGTGGAATGTGATGCATCAGGGAGAGGAATCGAGGCAGTCCGTATGCAATATGGATGACCTTTGTCTTTCACCAGAAAACATTTTTCGGAGCAACATTTGGGCCAATTGATCTATGAAAAGTAAATGTTGGCTATTTTTCATGCAATGGATCTCTGGCACCCTTATCTATTGGGACATTGCTTTCAGATTAAAACGGATCATCAAAGCCTCAAGTACTTCCTAGAACAACGGATTTCATCCTTGAAGCAACAAAAATGGGTGACCAAGCTGTCTGGATATGATTATGAGATCATTTCTAAGAATGGAAAATAAAATGTGATGGTTGATGCTCTTTCTAGGAAATATGAAGAAGAAGGGTCCCTCTTTTCCCTCTCATTCATTGTCACCAATTGGCTTCAAGTTGTTCATTAGGAATGGTTTCAAGACCCCAAAATTTCCATCCTAATCTAGCAACTGCAACAAGATCACCAACATGATCCAGGGTACTCTTGGCACAATGAAAAGTTTCTCTATAAATTTTGTCTATATTTAAGCAAACAATCAGCCCTTAAATCCATGGTGCTCTTTGAGTTTTATGCTTCACCTATTGTGGGTCATTCGGGTTTTACCAAAACTTATGAACGGGTCAAACGTTATTTTTTTAGGGATGGTATGAAACAAGAAATCTACACCTTTGTGGCCGAATGTGAAACATGTCAATGCAATAAGGGAGATATTTTCAAACCTATAGAAACACTCCAACCACTTCCACTTCCACCTACTATTTGGACAAATATTTCTATGGATTTCGTTGATGTCCTACCCAAATCAGGAAATAAGTCAGTCATCATGGTGGTAGTAGATCTTCTTTCCAAATATTTTCATTTTTGTTGTATGGACAATATCTTCAAACTCCATTTAATGCAACATTCTATTGTTTCTGACCGAGATCCAACTTTTACCATCAATTTCTGGTAATAATTATTCTGGATCCATGGCACCCAATTGCATCTCAGCACAACCTATCATCCCTAGACTAATGGCCAAATGAAATGGGTCAACAAATGTTTGGAAACATATTTGAGGTGTTTTTCATCTAACAGAAAACATCAATGGGTTTAGTGGTTACCACTATCTAAATGGTGGCACAACACCTCTTACCATACTACCACTTGCATGACTCCCTTTGAAACAGTGTACGACCAAAAGCCACCATTGATTCTTCCATACATGCAAAGTGTCTCAAAGGTTCAGGAGGTTGGCCGTAATCTTACAATTATCATTACCATTCTCTGTACTCTCGAATAAAATTTGGCCATGGCTTAGAACTGCATGAAGAAACAAGAAGATTAGGGTCATTTTGAATGTCAATTTGTTGAAGGAGACTAGGTGTTTCTTGGTCTACAACCATACAAGAATAATTCACTAAAATCCAAATAGTATCAGACACTTTCCTCAAATTTTATGGTCATTATACTATTCTCAAATGCATGGGACCAATGGCATATCAATTGGCCTTGCCCAGTCACTCCAAGCTACATCATATTGTGCATGTCTCATGCTTGAAGAAAGTGATTGGCACCAAGTGTCACACCTAGACCAGTCTACCATAATTGCATGAAGAAGGTTTTGTTTGGTTGCAGCCACAAGTTGTATTAGACCAACGTGTTGTCTCCATCGGCGCACCATCAAGAAAGCTTCAGTTCAATGGAAGGATACTCCACCAGAAGATACCACCTGGGAGTCGGCTACCATTCTGCAACAATTTCCTCATCTTAAGCCTTGAGGACAAGGATCTTTTTCAAAGGGGGGGGCATGTTAAGGACCTAACCTCGCTAACCCCTCATGTATATAGAATAACATATTTTCCATGTAACAAAGTCCGACATTAGTCTATAAGTCATATTTATTCAATATGAACAAGTCAATGTAAGAATATCTAATAGAAGCTTTCGCTTCTAGAAAGATATTCCTCTAGAATGTTCTTTAGAAGATAGAATTAGTATAAATAAGAATATGAGACATGAGAAAGCTTTGTCTTGAGAATTATTGTAATATATCTCTACTCTGCTAGATGTTTCCCCCTCGAAGAGGCAATTGAACATTGTTTTCTTTGAATAAAGGTATTATTTCTAGTATCGCTCTTCTCAATATTTTGTTTTTCCCTTGATATCTGTTGAATATTCTTGTTTCTGCATATTATATTACATACGGTACCTTACAGACATGGCTATGGTTTTATGTCTTTCAACTTTTTATCTCATTATGGATGACAATTATAATGACAATTATTATGGATTGGTGTTACCAAATTTGATGTGAACGGGGTGTTTTGGTTATCTTTTGTTGTGGCTTTTAAGATTTGATATGGTTATGTATTTATGGATTTTGACTAGATACTTCCTTATTGGAAGATTGTTACTATGGATCGGTCCTATCAAACCTGTTGTGAACATGGTAGATAGGATATTTCTTGTTGTCTTTAAGAGTGCATGCCTTTGGATATTGAAACAGTTAAATTTGTTGTCGTATATATAAACAATTTTTTGAATGTTGTTTCAAGAATATGTGGAATGTGGCCTTTTTATATCTAATAAAAAGTTAGGCTTTTTTTACCATGAAAACAAAATTATATTAATTATATTTTTTTTAATTTTATGTCAATTTTTATATATATGTTTCTTATAATTTCACACAACAATTTTATTTTGGTTTTTTAACCAATTTTTTTTATAATTATCTACTAATGACATTTTTCACCTACTAATTATTTAGTTTTAGTCTGAAATACACAACTTATAATATCGAACAAAAATAATAATAAAAAATAGTATATGTTGAAATACTTGTCATGTTTGTGCATTGGGTTGAGATATTGACCTGCATTAATTATAAACAGACAAACATTTATGATACCATTGAACATTCCATTTATCAAACTTTTAACGTTTTCAAAAGTCAAAATTAAATTACAATTTTTACATTTCTGACATTAAAAATCAATCTTCAACAAAATATTCTCAAAAACATTAAATATTTAATAAATAGTAAACAATTATTTAAAAAAAAAATGCATTGACATGTTACACTTATTGTCAAAGTAGCACGCTATCATTCCAAACTTCATGACCTCCCAATTTTACAAAAGTGTGCTATCAACCCAAACTTTACTACCTTTCAATCTTCCTTCCCCCAACATCTCCTCCAGTGTCCATTTATGCACATTGAGATCTCCACCATTCATATTAAGATTTCCCAAAAGGTTCATTGTTACACACCAAAATGTCACACTTGAGTTTCACACCCTAAGTGTCACAAAGTGATGTATGCACCTTGTTAAGTGTCGCATGCATTGTTGCAAGTGTCATATGCACCTTACCTGGTGTCGCATTCACTTTGTTGAGTGTTGCAACACCTTGACACCATGAAAGAACATTTCTCACAATCCCTAGTTAGTGTGGAGGAGAAATTTATCATATGAAGGTCAAAATACTATGTGCACATGAATTATTCATTATTATTTATAAAAAGGAAATTAATTTAGTGTGAGAATGCACCTCACATTTTGTTTCCTAATCTCAAAAATAAGTTGAGCATCTCATGGATGGTTGAAATATTTTCTCAAACCAAAATCATAATTTGGTGGATCTTGAGAGATATTTCCTCCTTAAGATCCTTGAGAGATATTTTCTCCCTAAAAGCCTTGAGAGATATTTTCTCACTAAAAATACTAGAGATCCCAATTTAGTGGATCTAGTGAATGATCTTCTACATAGCATTTAAGCCTCTAAATCCTATATAATGAGGGCTTTCCATGGTGAAGGGGAAAAATATTTGAGATATCAAACCTTTGATCTTGGGGAAATAATTCAACATTTTGATTTCAATATTCATGCAAGGGGTTGGATGAGGAGAGCTTGGAGAAGTGATTGCATCATCAATCATGCTTTGTAAGTGCCTTCTTTGGATTTCCAATTAATATCAACTTGGCCTATTCCCTTCAAGTTCATGTGTTCTACATCTGCTTGTCTATTATTGTTTCAGTCTTCATAGATAGATTTTCTTTATATAATAATCTATAGTATGAGGAATATTCCCCTTTCTATTATTTGCAGGACTTCAGTTTCATTGGGGAGGTTGGAGATCAAGCCCAAGGATTGGAGCAGCGAGGAAGAACATCTCAACAAGGTACGCCACATCCTTCCTCTCTCTTGCTTGATTGATTAAGTTGTATCTAGAGGGAAAGTAGTAACCACTTGTTCACTTTTGTATTTGTACCAAATATAGGGGTCTTGAACTAAAGGGGAACTTATCCTATCCGCAGGATAATATTTCTCACAACAGAAAAATGGTGACTCCACTGGGGAAGGACTTTGACCAGTTTTTCCTCTTTTTCGTCTCGAAACCCTTGCTTGCGATTAGATATTTCCTGTTTTATTCTTGTTTATGATCTATTTCCCCTTCGCCCTTCCTCATTGAATAGTTTACGGAGTCATTGATTGGTTTTTTCTAAGTTTTTAGTGTTTTTGTGCCATTTCTTGAACTTTTCCAGAATTGGCCCTCCCCTGTAATTGTCATTAGAGCACCATTCTCCTGACTAGCGCTCCCCTATAGTTGACCACAGGGTTCCATTATTCTGACTGGAGATCCCCTAGAGGCATGTAGAGTGCACCATTCTCCTGACTGGTGCTCTATCTCTTAAGGACAGAAGTGCCATTCTCTCTTTTTGAGGAAAATTCAGGGTTTTTTCCTTGATCTGCTAGGTCTGCTGAAGTGGATTTTTAACTCAAAAGTCTTCCAATTGTTTTTTGACTTTTTTTTATTGAGGATATGATACTATCACTCATTTTTATCTTTGTTGAGCTTTCAAACCTCTTCTAATTTGCGAGATTGGTTCATCTTTCTTTTCACTAGTTTGGTCTTTGTCTCGTGATGTTTTCAATTATCTGGTTGATTGGAAGAAGTCTGTAAAGGTTTGATTGGTCTTGAGTTTTTTTTTCAATCTTCTTCAGAACATATTGCTCTTTTGAATGATTGAGATTCTTTTGCTTACCACAACCTAGCTAGAATTCCTTTTCTTGCTGCTCACTTTTAAGGATTGTCGATTCATTATCTCTTTTTATTTTTGGTTGCGCTCTTTGAGTACTTGTCGAACTTTTGAGTTCTTGATTGAGTGAGTTATTTCATACTTAGTTTCTCTCAGTTCTCATCAGTTTTGAGTGCATTTCTTGTTCGATATTTTTACTTCATATTCCTTTGTATCTGCATTGGATCCTTACATTGAAGTTAGGAAGTAGAAGGAACTTGCATTTGATTTAGGTTCATTGCATTTATAATCAAACGAACAGAAATTGATTACATTCAAAGTTTTGGGTGGTATATGTTTATAGTTTGCATTAGGTAAACTGCATTGGGTTTATGCATTTGGGAATGGAAAAAGACTCTTCCCCTTTCCATAGATAGAGTTCATCGAACATAAATATGTGCATCTCACTATGATGCACTCTTTTGGAGTCGAAGTCACGAATATCATCAATTTCACTTCCATACCCTTAAGTAAACAACAGCCTAAAAATCAAAGCGCTAATTTAAATCTATCTAGATTTTTTTCTTTCTAGGGGTCTACAAACCTACATTATCTTAAGTGTATGTATTTGTAATAGGTGTTGAGAATAACTTTCCAAATCCATAAAAAAACATAGAATCTTGCGATAGGGAGAGAAAATCCATTTTTTGTATAAGCATAATCAGGACCCCCCTCTCAAACAGGGGTTAAACACGAGGTCGTGTGTAGGAGAGCAGCGAAGATTACCCCTCAGAAGATTAACCAAACTTAGTGGAAAAATCGTATACTGGGGGTTCTTCTTGAAGTGTCATTGGTTTCATTAGGTCTCGGTGCTTCATGAATCTCGAATTCGTTTGAGGTTCTCTAGAGTTTACCGATCCTCTTGTCTTCAATCCTCTAGAAGAATTTCGGACTTGATACTATTCCCATATGTTTGATTCGGACTTTCAAATTTACCCACCCGGAGGCTGACTGTGAGTTGGTAACCTTAGTAGCCTCTATCTTTAGGGTTCATACACAAGGTGACGGTGAAGGGGAGATTTTTTGTACCTGGGTCAGATGTTCGTCGAACTCACTTGGGATCCTTAGAGGGTAACCCATGGATAAACCGTGAGGGAACTTGCACCAAGGTTTAATTCTGTTGAGAAAGTTGCCAACATAACTGATCCACCCACTCTATCTCAACCCCTTTTCCATATTGATCCTGCGACATTAGATTTCATCACAAACTAGCGCGTTCAATGTAAAAAGGTTTGGTTGTTTGGTTTGCTTCCTAGATTTTTTAGCGTGTGTCGTTTGCTTTCCCTAGAAATCCCTTAGGATTGAGTATGTTTCTATGGCGTCGGTTCCTAGAACTACCAACAAAGGAACTCCTTTTCTCGAGATATCGTTTGTTTCTCTTCTGTGGGACATGTTGGTCCTCCTTATATCACTACTTTGACTCTTCTTGGACTCACTATTGGGTTATCGGTCTAATTGTTTTCCACTCTGGTGAATGTAAATGCTCCTAGTGCTTCATCTGTAAGTACTCCACCCTAGGACCATCAACCTCATGTCAATCCTCTGCCTTCTTCGCCTGTAGGGTCTTCTTCCCATTCTTCCTCTTCGCCTAGTGAAATCTCTGCAGTTAATAACTAGGTGGATATGAAGAAGAAGAAAAGGAAGATTAAGAAGAAGAAAAATAAGCTAGGGGGGGGACTTTCAACCACTATAGGACATGTTGGAAGTGATCAACCAACTACAGTTCATCATGTTGGGAGTGTTGGTTATGTCAACAAGTCTACCAAGACACATCGCAAGCCCAAATTCCCTTGCAGGCTTTGTAAGGGTGACCACCTTCTTAAGGATTTCCCTAGTATTCCCAAGGTTGTAGAAGTGTGGTCTCAAGGTTCTCAACTCACGTCATCAGCCATTGCATCTCATGTTGGTGAAAAACCATCAAATAGTGATAATCTAGTTGGAAGAAAGAAAAGTAAAGTCAAATTTCCTTGACTTAATTTCCTAGTGATAATCGTATGGATGAGGCTTCATATCTGTTGGAAAAGATGGTTGGTGTCCAACAACAACTTCCATCTCCCAACCCTCCATTGGTTGATGAACTGGTCAGTATGGTTCCATCATCTGTCAATTTGGTTGATCAGGTAATCCATCTGGTTCCATCATCAGTTGAGTCGGTCGATCAAGTGATCGATCCGATTTCACCTTCGATCGATCCCACTCTCCCCTTGGAGAGTGAAGTTAAATTGGTATATCTAATACCACCATTGGTCGATCCCACTCCTCCTAGAAAGAGTGAGGATGTTGCTTAGTTCTTTCTTGTTTCTACATATTCTTTTGGACAAGGGGGCACTTCACCCATCCCACCAGAACCCCCTCCGAGTAATGAGGCCATTCTTTCAGATTGAGGTGCACTGCCAAAAACTCATCTCCCTTCCTATGTACCTTTCCAGATCATTGTTCATGTTTGTGTTAGGGACGTTCCTCAGACTATTGTCGATGAAGGTGCATTAGTTAGTATTTTATCCTCCATTGCTTGGCAAGCTTTAGGTTCTCCTCAACTTGCGTCAGTGACTCAGAATTTGTTGGCTTTTAACATAAGGGATAGTCAACCTTTAGGGATCCTTCCTCAGTTTCCTATTACTTTAGGAGGGAAAATTGTCTATATTGATGTGATGGTAGTCCACGACCCCTTGGATTTTAATTTCCCCCTTAGGAGAGATTACGTTTATGCTATAAAGGCTCTTGTGTCCACAGTCTTTCGAGTGATATATTTCCCTGACAATGAAAACATAGTGACCATAAACCAACTTTCATTCATTGGCCCTCATACGACAATAAACCATCCAACTTCCATGAATAGTCCTTATATGAAAGCAACAACCACCCCATCGCAGGTCAATTATGTGGCAACCTATCCCATGTATTCAACTCTGAATGAGAAGGAATATCTCCCTTATTATGATTTAGATCTGGTAGCTGACATGGTGATCTCCTCGATAGGGATATTAGAGCATGATATCCCTACCCCTATCGCAGTCCTCGATATGTATTCCTTCCAAAGTGTAGTTCTACCATCGAGCGAAGATCTTTTGGAATCCATTATTGAGGTTTGTCCCTTTACATGTATTCCTTCCAGGGCATTGTCCTCTTGGAATCCATGATCAAGTAGAGGTCTTTGAGCATAGTTTATTTGTTGATTTCAAACTCATTAAAAAATGAAAC
>JASDQU010307766.1:90115-107406 GCA_032191745.1 Picea mariana
AACCCAGGTGGAGGGGCTGACTAATGCCCTGGGAAAGATCTCGGAAGTCACGGCTGAAGCTGCTAAAAAAGATCGCTAGATCCGAGACTTGGTACGCCGTTTCAGAAGGGTATGAAGGCTCACAGTTAGTTGCAGGTCAAATTTAGCTGAAGTCCGCTCCCGGCATGTAATAGTTTAGGAATTTTAGTTACTGAAAGTCCAGATCGATAGTATCAGATCTGTTTTTGAATATGTAAGGGTTGCAGCCCTCTCTGCTTATTATCAATAAAACGCCTCATATCCGATTTTGTTAAAAAAAAAAAAGTGTATTAAGATTTAATTGTTGGTGGGTAGTGGGTTATTGGTGAGTGAGTTTGTGGGCTAGTGTGCTACTGGATTTCAAATTAAGGGTTACGAAGCAATGGGTTAGTGGCTTAGGGGTCATTGACAATCAATGGTTAGGTATTAGTGAAGGGGTTAGTGTGTTAGGATTGTAATATCTCATTGTCAACCTAAATAATTGTTAAATAAATATTTTTTTCAGTCTATTATTCCTAAATGGTCAAATTTATTTAAGTATTCAACTTTGTGGTATTTTTTTATAACGATATTTTTTTGCAAATGATTTATTAATTTATTTTACATCCACAATGTTTGAGTCACGCCACTCGACCACTCCTTAATCCAATTTTTCTCCAAGACGTTATGTTATCGATATGCAACCAACTTTAATTTTCAATCTCAACTCTACTCCCAAATGATTTCCTCAACCTAAAGTTGACAACCACTTTTCATATCATTCTAACAAAACTTTTCCTCTTGCAAGTTCTATTAATCCTCCTCCTTCCTCTCTTAGACCTCCCTCACCCTCATCCAACTCCTCTCCCCCAATTGTTATCAACTTATCCTCGTTGGACATTGACCCACCTACTATCCAACTTCTTAAAAAAGGTTTCAACTATGCCATTGTCCCCCATCATATCCTCATTGAGGATATTCTCTACTCCATTGAATCCATTATGTCTCATATTCCCACACATGATGTCGAGGAAATTTGTCAAGAATGTGGTAGGATTATTAAACACGTAAAGCTTCCTAAACCAAATCTTTCCAAGAAAGAATTTCATTCTATTTTTCTTCTTAATGATAATCCCGATGTTATTATTTTAAAATATGACAAGGGTAATGCTATATTTGTTATGAAAACCATCAACTATGAGGCCAAACTTCTTGACCTTCTTTCATCTTCTTCATATAAACCCCTCTAAGAGTCTGCTCAATGTCATCACCAATCTAGTCATTGAAGCCATTAAATCCTCATCCATAGACCTATCTATTCAAAAACGTCTTATACCTCATAACCCGCAAAACCCTAATATCTACGGACAACCTAAAATTCATAATAATAATAAAAAAGATATCCCTCTTAGACCTATAGTTAGTGCTATAGGATCCCCCACTTATGCCCCTGCTCGGTTCCTAGCGGATAAACTTCAATCATCGATTGGGAAACTTCTTCATTTATCAAAGACTCCACTGATTTCGTCCAAAAAACTCATAATCTTCACCTTGATTAACAGGACATCATGGTAAGCTTTGATGTGATCTCCTTATTCACCAAAATTCCCATTCATGAAGCCCTTGACCTTATCTCCAAATTGGTTGACTCCAAAACCCTTAATCTTACTGAAATCAACATTACCTCCACTTTCTTCACCTTCAAAGGAATCTACTATGAACAAACAAAAGGCAAATTCATGGGGTCATCCTTATCCCCTGTAACATCCCCACTATAATCCCCAATTTAATTAATGCATAATGTAGATATGAATGTGGTTGTGGCCAAGCAATGTAATATGTGGAATGTGTTTTCTAAATTTTAATAAACATAATGTGATGTTGGTTGTTGGGGGATATGGACATAGATGGGGGTTGAGTTTTCCACAAGAGAAAAGTGTCTAAGAGGGGTTGAAAAGGGAAATTAATTATGGGTATTACTTCAGCCCATTTCCCTTAATTTTATTATCATTTGGGATAACTTCTATTTTTTGTTTTAGTGTATGAGAGCCCAATCATTAAACTCGTGTAAGAGGGTGGGTGTGAGAATCACATCCCATATTTATTGGGGAGCATGGAGCTAACGTACAATCAACATTGGGCGGAGTGAGTAGCCAACTGTCTTGGGAAAATAGAGGAAATTCATATGGGGAGAACAAACAATTTTTCACATTCATTTTTACATGAACAGCAAGGAGAGAGCAGGAAAGAAGAGCATTGGAGCTAGACCAAGAAGGTTGGGCTAATTATGGAACATGTTGGAGCATTCTGGAGCATTCTAGAGCTAAATATTGAAGAGCCAGGTTGTCGGACCTGAAGAGTGAACTCTTGTGTGAGTTTCATTGTAACAGCGAATGTTGTTATTGTCTTTCCTAGTAGTTTTCTTGGCAATGAGTTCCCTTGATTTCTCAGCAAAGAGATTCTTGGTTACTTGTGCCAAAGAGACCCTGATAAACTAATGGAACGCCTAACAGAGTAAGATCAATGAAGGGGTGCATTCCTTGGGTTGGACAGGTCAAGAGGAAGAGAGTTGGAGGAAATTTGGGATAGTTGTAGGAGAATCCCAGTGGGTTGTGGGATATTGAGTTGTGAGAGGAACCCTTCTCTTGTGGATTCTTAGCCCCATCTCGGGGGTGACTTATTGTTGCGATTTGGAATAAAAAGTCTATGGTTGGGTGGAACGTCATTGCCAAGAAACGGTTGCACAAACGTTTTCAAAGATAAGTGTTTATCTAATTTTTGAGTTTTCTTATATGTTTCATGGTTGTGCATGAGAATGGTTTTATGTGATATCGTAGATAATTTATTAATTGAATTCATGCTCATTTAGAATGTTGTCGATACATTTAATTAAGGGTATCGCAATCTAGTTAAATCTATGTATAATTTGTAGTTAGTAAGCTACAAGAATTGAGTTAGCAGAAAATTTTCGATTTTTATGTGTATTCTGCATAGTAATGTTCCTCAGTTAAGTTGTGGGACATTACATCCTCGGTAGTCATCAATACATTTATGGAACATTTTAAGGATTTAACCTTAAACAACTTCCACCTCAAGCCAAAATGTTGGTTTCGATTTGTTGACAGTATCTCTTTCATCTGACCTCATGGCCATAACTCCCTAAATTCTTTCTTTAACCACCTTAATAGAATTTCTCCCCACATCCAATTTACTATGGAAAACTCTCTTCCATTCTTAGATATTTTCATCTCTCGGCAACTAGACGGTACCCTTATGCACCAAGTTTACAGAAAAAAATACACACACTGATAGATACCTCCATGCCCAGTCTCACCACCACCTAGCCCAAAAATATGTCGTCCTTAAAAAAATTGTTACTCGGGGCATCTAAATCTGATTGCCTCACCTCCTTGAGAAATAAAAATCCCACCTCACTAGCGCTCTTCTAACTAATGGATGCATTATCTCCCAAATTAAAAATCTTTTCTCTCTACCCTTCATTCTAAATCTAAAAACTCTCATTCCTCCACCCCACCTCTTGCTCTTATTTCTCCTCCCTACATCTATGGCATCATTGACCATATATCAAATATCTTATCCAAAAAGAATATTAAAACCCTATAAAATCGTCAAACATTTCTTTAGAAGTGCTAAGGATAAATCCAATCCTATGCTAGGCCAAGGGGTTTACCAAATCCCCTGCTCTTGTGGAATATCCTACATTGGCCAAACCGGTATAACTTTCAAGGTCTATCTCAAAGAACATATAGTTGACATTGTCAACAACCGTACATCCAAATCAACTATTGTTGGACACTCCCACAACTCTAAACACCTTATTTGCTTTCACCAAACCAAAATTCTTGCTTCATCACCCTTTTATTCCATTCATATAATTCAAGAAGTCCTTGAAATTGAAAAACATCCTAATAATTTCAATAAGATGGCTACAAGCTTAGCCAGTTTTGGAAACCTACAATCCATCATCTAAGTCATTAAACCTTTCCCTCCATCTTTTCTTCCCTTGGCTACTAGTTGCTTCACTATTTTTTTTTCCTCTTCCTCTTCAGTCTTACTCTCTCCCTCTTAAATCCTATTGTCTCATTTTTATTATTCTTCATCCCCTTCCTTCAATCCTATTTACCTAACCCCTTTTTAATCTTTATTTTTTTTATTATATTACCGTTCCTCCCGTTTATTGTAAAAATATCTTATTTTTATGTTTTCCTTATGACTATGATATCCTATTTTAGGTTTTTCTTATGACTATATGTTTGCAATAAGTGTTATCTATTTAAAGTGACAAGTATGTTATGGGCTATCTTGTAGAAAATCAACAACAAAAGACCACTAACTCACATAGGACTTTTTTCAAACACTTAGTAAACACGGATTTATGTCTTAAATGAACTCTGATATTAATAACCCACATTAAGCTATATCATAAGAAGAAACACACATTACTAAGAAAGTAGTAGCGAAAAATAACAATGAACAATAGTCACAAAACACATGTGCACACCCAGATTTTGGCAACCATCCAAGGAAAACCCCTGAATGGGGAAACCCACCAAGAGAGATTTATTATCATCTTCGGGAAGTACAAAAGTTACAACAATAATGCATTTGGCAGCAAGAGAAACAATTACATACACCTACAATTGTCCCAAAATATCTACCTTGAAAACTGTGCCCAAAAGTCTATACTTCCTGTACGACCCTACAGAGAATCAGCGCCTCAAAAATAGTGTCAAGTTGTTGTTGTACATTCTGATCAGTAAGGTTGTTCTACAGCAAGAAAAATCACTTTTATGCTTTGATTTCCATGCCAAAAAATCCTCTAAAATCGTGCCTACTTTCCTATTGTATAGCATGTATGGATCTTTACAGGACGGCCTCTCACTCAACAGTGAACTTCAGCAACTTCACACATAAATTTATCGTTGGGATTTGTGCCCAAGCTCTCTTGGAAATCATGCCAAATCTGTTGCATTCACTTTTCTTCCAGATCTCTCTCAAATCTCTCTTGACTTGTCTTACACACTACCATAGGCTTACTCT
Organism: Picea mariana; assembly: GCA_032191745.1. Classification (NCBI taxonomy): domain Eukaryota; kingdom Viridiplantae; phylum Streptophyta; class Pinopsida; order Pinales; family Pinaceae; genus Picea; species Picea mariana. The sequence continues at coordinate 95,174 of JASDQU010307766.1, forward strand.
TATAACCGAAAATGACTTTTCACCTTCCCCATCCCTAAATCCAATGACCATGATCTAATCTTTCCTTTACAAGATCAAGGGACATGATTCATTCCCTTCAAAATAAATCACTTACATTTATTAAAGTCATTTTCCACTTTATGACATAAAGGCATTTTAATAAAATATTAGAAGGTCACTTTTAATAAAAAACACTTTAATAAAAGAATCACTTTATTACAACTTTATAAAACGCCTATTACAAAGTGAAGTGCCTAGTAGTGCAAATGCAAGGTAACTTCCGCATACAATACAAAACATGTGGAGTACCTCTTGAGCTATAAAAGATAACACTACCTCTTAGTGAGGGTGGTAGTCATTTCCATCACCATCAGCTGGTCCTGTCCTCATGTCCATCACATTGTTCGCAGTAGGAGCTCCCTCTGAACATGGAGCTAACCTCAGCACTTGCACATAAATGGAACTTGAAGACCTCCTCCTAGAAACCACTCTGAACTCTAAGCTTCTAGGAGAATCCACTCCACCCTGAGCTTCTATCCACTCACACTAGCTAAGCCTCTTTCCGATGTGTTTTTCCTGAGATTGATTCTAAAGCTCAAAGAATAATGTTAGGCATCAAAGATTTTAAATGAAATTTTTTTTATAAGTACTTTCTTCTACCTTCGGTTTTCTGAGAAATAATATTTAAATGAAATTTGTGATAAGACAGTACATAGGTTGTATCTCGTTATCTGATTCATAATTTTAATTTAAAAACGATGTAGAAATGATTTACAAAACTGTTAAAACAAATCCAGGTATCAATTACAGATAAGTCTCACCTTGTTTGCAGTGGAATAAATGTAGAAGATGCACCCTTGAAAGGAGATTAAGAATGCAGCAATTCACACAGATCACCGGTCTTGTTTTTACTCACACTAATAATAGAGGAAAAATTGTTACTGAATGAACTTCTGATATATTATGATCACAGTAGACGTATTACTAAATTGTAATCATTCACCCTTCAAGAACTACAGAAAGAAATTCATAATATATGGAAACACAGAGGAAGCACATAACTCAAATGGAACGAAACTTAGAATATCTAACTGCACTTGTATTAATATTCAAAAATTTCTCTCTTTTACATTAGGCTAGAAGTAGCCAACATTGGGCTAGAAGCCACCATGAATAGATCTAAGATCTGTCTCTTTATACAAAAATTGTCTCAACTAAAAGTAGTTGGACTTTCCACAATATCTTCTCTAAATATAGAATACAATACAAATGGAAAAACAAAATGCAGATATTGTTGAGTTATGGTTTGATGTGTTGGTGCTTCGTATGCTCCTTCATTTCCTTTGTGTGGTGCCATAATCCTCACGGAAATGAAATTAACCTTCTTGTAACAAGAGAAGTTTGAAAGCTCTTAATTACTGAATGAAAATTTCTAACTGCAAATGGAAAAATGATTTGAAATGTTTTATTCGTAAAATCTATCAATCTTCGTATTGATTTATTGGTAGAGAGAATATTAAAAATCCAATGGAATTTATTACCTGGCAAATCATGATATTTACTTAAATCATTAATTTCAGCCAATCATAAATGTCATTAATACTTCGGCAGTTCGACGTTCGGAGGTTTTGAATGAAGGATGATAGAAATCTTATGAAGACCGAATTCTAGAAGAAGTTTATCTCTAATTAATCATTTTTATGTTTTAATTACTCATGCTTAAAAAATTGTATTAGCCTCAATTACTTCGAAAGTTCAATGTTCGGGGGTTTTGGATGTAGCATGATATAAATCCTTTGAAGGTCGAATTCTCGGAGTAAACATTCGAACCGTTATAAATATTTCGGGGCTTCGGAACTACGGAGCTCCGGAGCTTCGGGAGTTCATTTGTTTAAAAGTGTGGTTCGTACTTCGACGGTTTGGCATTCAGGAGTTTTGGATGTAGGATGATAGAAATCCTCCGAAGGTTGAATTCGCAAAGTAATTAATTAATATTTAATCATGATTAATTAAAGTTGTTAACTGTTTTATTAACTCTTTGAAACACTTTTTACTTTTTTTAATATTCAATGCTTCAGCGCTTTGATACTTCAGCAATTGTGAACTCAATCTTTGCTTAAAACTCCCGAAGGACAATCTCCTAGAATGACATGGCAAAGATGATGTCGTTCTTGGTGACGTGACAAGAAAGGAGAGGTGACACGTGTCATTTGAAATCGTGTGAATCATTTGACAAAAATGTTAAAAATAAGTGCCATGTGTCAGCCCCAAAAAGATTAGAAATTATCACGAGGAACTAACTTCGGGACTTCGTGACTTCAGGGTTTCGTGACTTTGAGAATTCGGGACTCAGGGTTTTGTGACTTCGGGACTTCGGTGTTTTTGTTGTTTGGATTTCTTGAAACTCTAGAAGCACGAAGCTCTAAAGTGGTCATTAAAGATTTTCTTTTAAAATTCAGGTAGCTTTTATATTCTGGAGGGCATGAGAATCATTCGATAAAATTAGTGCAACTCATCAACGGGCAACAATGCAAGCATCTTATTAATATATAACAAGCAAAAATTTATTTTAAATTGAAAGGTAGTTTCCTAAGTTTTTTGCTTTTTAGTAAAATTTTATTTCTAAGAGGTAAAAACAAAAGAATAAAAGTTGAAAATTATAAGTGTTATAACATAGGCTCTATCTAGGGATTGTGGCTCCCTGTGAGGCACGAAAGAATAGTAGAACAAGTGCCTTTATTGGGTAAATGGAGTCATTATTGCTTTTCTTTTTTGAAAAACATTTTCTGGTTTTATTTAAGAATTAATCATACATAGAAAAACGAACTCATCCAAATCCAAAAACTTTAAAACATACTTGATGATTGATCTCAAGTTAAGCCAATAAAAAATTTCATTTTCTTAAAATTGATTTCGGAATTGTTTAAGATAATCAAAATAATTTTAACTAAAACATCAGGCTCCCACCGACTTTGTTCGCTTCAAGGTTAAGCGGATGTAATGTATTTATCTAGGGAATCTCTAGTTGGTTCAGGATGTAAATATCACTGGAAAGAGAATTGGATAACAAAGTATGATATATAGATATGTATGACAGCCTTACAAATATCATAGATACTGCTTCACTGTCAGTGAGCCTATTCAGTACCCCAGTGAAGTTATCTACTTCTCCCATTGAATTTCCTTTCGCCACTTCTATTAACGAATTTGCATTTCGTTGAGATGAGGGCAATCAATGTGTGAATTTCCTTTCATCGTCTCTTTTAAACAAGATGGGGGCAATCAAATTATGAATTTCCTTTCATCGTTTGTCTTGTATTTTAACATTTTGAAGTGGGAGAAATCAATTTGTATGTAACATACAAGGGATGATATATGTTTAAAATCTTTAAAATGAAAAGAAGGTATGTCAACAATTTTAAGAATACTCTGAAACTAACTTTCTTCCAATTTTCAGTACACCTTCGTCGATAGGAGAAATGTTTTGGGAATTTTAACCATTTCAGGGATAAACCTTGAGCAAGTTTGTCAGTTTAAAATCTGATATCAGAGCTAAAATTATCAGAATTAGCCTAGACATACTTTTTCAATTAAAATCAAAGGAACGTAAATATTTTTGCCTAATCTTGTTTTGAAAATATGCTTATGAGTTTTCAGAATCAGGTTGAGTCTCTTTATTTCTTTGAAGACTAAAAGGATGAGAAAAGAGAGAGAAAATTTGAAGTGGAAAGAACTTGGGGAGAGGCAAAATAACCAAATCAAGGATTCAGAGGATCTGAATCAAAAAAGTCATAATCCCACACAAGTTTGTGTATTAAGCTCGGACTTCTTTCGATCTTATTTATTATTATTATTATTATTATTATTATTATTATTATTATTATTTATACCAAGGATGGCTTTAGAATTTTTCATCGTGACACTTCGAGTTATATTTTTCTACATCTCCAATTTTTAGATCAGGTGATAACATCATCATGAGAAAAACTTCCTTTGCATTTATTTCAATCAATTTTTAAATTTTATTTGGACTATAAAGAAGAATGGGAACTCATACCTTATTTTTCTTTTGAATTTTCAACAAAGAATATTATTTATTTATCACTTGTTTTTAGAGAAATCAAAAATACGAAAAGACGAGTATCGAGTTTTTATTGAACCTCATCTCTTGTTCAACAAGATCTATTCTACAAAGCGCCAAGAACAATAGACCATGTACCTCCATCCTTCTTCGATCTGAAATCAACCCTGTCAAACTCTGAACCCTGTCATTGGGCTATGGAGTCGTAATGCCTAAAAATTGAACCATATTGGATGCCAAATTGGGAACCAAACTACTAAACTCAAATAAAACATTGAACTAGAATGTTGAAATGAAATGTTGATTTGGACAACTTATTTATATACATTGGTCCTACACTAATCAGGCGAAATACCATTGATCAAGTAATATGAAATTTCCAATGGAGCCATGCAAATAGTGGATTTCCTAACATACGTTGCTTGCTGCTAAATGAAGGAATGAAAAGATAACAATTTTTTTGAAGGGAAGAATGAATAGGTAGTTTGCGCTTACTGCTAAAGTTTGGTTGCACGCAAAATGCTGCAACATTTTGGACCTCTTGAAGAAAATACTCCAACCAAACAGCCACTGGATCATGAAAAGATAAATCATTTTCAAAGTCAATCAATGCATCTTCCTGCTGGCCAAGCTGTATGAAATTCCTTTGCACACTTTCTATACTGCTAATCTTTTCTTTTTCTGGCGCAAGAATGTCACATTGAGGCTCACTAGTCTGTTTCTCGTCAATTGCTAAACAGGAAGGAGAGATCAACTGCTCCAGTAACCCTTCCTTATCTCCTTCATTGCTTGTCCAAGAATCTTCTTCATCACTGTCATACACAGGCTGATTGTTTTTACAGTGCAGCTAATAATTTTCCAGTTGAACATAACTCTCTGAAGAAAAAGAAATAATTTGTTGCTCATCAACTTCAAGATCACATTCATCAGAGTTATCAAACAAAGGAGAACTATTGTATGTTTCCATGCATGTTGGAAAAGAAAACTTCTCTTCTTCATCCTCTGGATACTCATCATAAACAGGATGATTATATACAATTTCTAAACTTTGATTTTCAAAAACCTCCATTTCTTGATGATCTAGTAATGATGACTAAATACTAGCAGCTTGATTGAAATAATAATTTAGAACAGTAGTTTGATCGTGACAGTAATTACTATGAACATTTGGTACAGTGACAAATGCACTTAGAGGATCATTTCCATTGTCAGTATCATTACCAAAATCATCTTTTCCAAGAGATAATTGCTTATGGTCTTCAATAATCCATTGACCTTCGCAGAGATCTAGTCAGCAGAAGATTAATCATCATGTCTTTGACCTGCTTGAAAGACTAGAGGATCTGCAAGGATTTCTTTATTTTTACTTGCAATCATGTTGTCTTCATTCTTATTGTTCCAAGAAACCTCTTCTTGATTTAATTCAAAGTCTTCTTCATATAAATTTGTCTGATCTATTTGAAGGAGATCTTGTTTTTCTGCAAATTCTTCTTCATATGTTTGACCACAATTGCTATCATGTTCTGGTTTTTCATCAGCAAACTAATTATTTTTACAAACTTGTTCTATGAAATCTAAATTGCAACAGTCTTCAAAAAGAAGATCAGTTGGATAGATCCTCCTGCAATACTTATGGAAGGAAGCATGAAATTATTTTAACGATGAGATGTTGGAAGAAGGAAGATACTTGTACCAATGACGAGCATCTCCTCCCAAACTAAACATGAATAGTTTCATCAAAACATCTTCAGGATGAATATCTAGTTATCCATAAGCTTATGAAACTCAAACAAGTGTTGTGCAAGACTATCATTTTTACCGTCTCTAAAACTAGGAAGATAATATCCCCACTATTTAATATCAGGAACAACATTTGGAAAACCAAAAACATTTGTAAAGTCCAAAGGAGAAAACCTCGCAGCAATCCGAGCAGTGAAATAACTTGACATCTTGAAATCAGTGGAGTCGCCAGTGAATCATGTGGAGTCTTTGAACCAAGGAGTCGCCACGTGAATGACTAGATCCAGTTGAATTCCTATCCCTTATTCACCATCAAGGAATAGATCTAAGATTTATCATATCCCAGGGAAGATATAGACCTTCAAAACCATCCCCGGCAACGTTGCCAAAAAGATGTTGTTCCTGAGTATGATTCTAATGCTCAAAGAATAATGTCAGGCATCAAAGATTTTAAATGAAATGTTTTATAAGTGCTTTCTTCTACCTTCAGTTTTCTGAGAAATAATCTTTAAATGAAATTTGTGATAAGACAGTACAGAGGTTGTATATTGTTATCTAAGTCGTAATTTTAATTTTAAAATGATATAGAAATGATTTACAAAACTGTTGAAACAAAGCCATGTATCAATTACAAATAAGTCTCACATTATTTGCAGTAGAAAAAAAGTAGAATATGTACCCTTGAAAGGAGATCAAGAATGCAACAATTCACACAAATCACGAGTCTTGTTTTTACTCACAGTAATAACAGAGGAAAAATTTTTACTGAATGAACTTCTGATATATTATGATCACATTAGACTTATTAATAAATTGTAATAATTCACTCTTCAATAACTACAGAAAGAAATTCATAAGAGATGGAAACACAGAGGAAGCACATAACTCAAATGGAACGAAACTTAGAATCTCTGACTGCACTTGTATTAATATTCAAACAGTTCTCTCTTTTACATTAGGCTAGAAGCAGCCAACATTGGGCTAGAATCCGCCATGAATAGATCTAATATATGTCTATTTATACAAAAATTGTCTCAACTAAAAGTACTTGGACTTTCCACAATATCTGCTCTAAATATAGAATACAATCTGAATGGAAAAACAGAATGCAAATATTGTTGAGTTATGGTTTGATGTGTTGGTGCTTCGTATGCTCCTTCATTTACTTTGTGTGGCGCCATAATCCTCACGGAAATGAAATTAACCTTCATGTAACAAGAGAAGTCTGAAAGATCTTAATTATCGAATGAAAAATTCTAACTGCAAATGGAAAAATGATTTGAAATGTTTTATTCATAAAATCTATCAATCTTCGTATTGATTTATTGACAAAGAGATTATTGAAAATCTAATGGAATTTATTACCTGGAAAATCACGATATTTACATAAATCGTTAATTTCAGCCAATCATAAACGTCATTAATACTTCAGTGGTTCGGCGTTTAGAGGTTTTGAATGAAGGATGATAGAAATATTGCAAAGACCGAATTCCTAGAGAAGTTTATCTCGAATTAAGCATTTTTATGTTTTAATTAATCATGCTTAAAAAACGGTATTAGCCTTAAGTACTTTGGAATTTCGGCGTTCGAGGGTTTTGGATGTAGCATGATAGAAATCCTTCGAAGGCCAAATTTCCGGAGTAAACATTTGAACCGTTATAAATATTTCAGGGCTTCTAAACTCCGAAACTTCGGAAGTTCATTTGTTTAAAAGTGTGGTTCATACTTCGGTGGTTCGGCGTTCGTGAGTTTTGGATGTAGGATGATAAAAATCCTCCGAAGTTTGAATTCATGAATTCATTAATTAATACTTAATCATGATTAATTAAATTTGTTAATTTTTGTATTAACTCTTTGAAACACTTTTTACTTTTTGGTAATATTCAATGCTTCGACACTTTGATACTTTGGCAACTGTGAACTCAATATTTGCTTAAAACTCCTGAAGGGAAATATCCCGGAGTGACATGGAAGAGATGAAGTCATTCTTGGTGACATGTCAAGGGAAGGAGAGGTGACACGTGTCATTTGAAATCGTGAGAATCATCTGATAGAAATGTTAAAAATAAGTGTCACATGTCAGCCGTAAGTCCTTTTAGAAATTATCACGAGGAACTGACTTCAGGACTTCGGGACTTCAGGTTTTTTGTTGTTTAGATTTCTTGAAACTCCTAAAGTGTGAAGCTCCAAAGTGATTGTTAAAGAGTTTCTTTTAAAATTCAGGTAGATTTTATATTTTGGAGAGCAAGAGAACCGTTCGATCAACTTAGTGCAACTCATCAACGGGTGACAATGTAAGCACCTTATTAACGTATAACGAGCAAGGATTTATTTTAAATTAAAAGGTAATTTCCTAATTTTTTAGCTTTTTAGTAAAAATTTATTTCTAAGAGGTAAAAACAAAAGAATAAAAGTTGAAAATTATAAGTGTTCTAGAACGACGCTCAAAAGAGACTCCCTCTCTTCCCTCAGATTTCGAGATTGAATCCTTGGGCCCAATGCAGTTTCGGGAGCCTCATGTTCCTCATCTGACTTTGAATCTCCAATTGTAGGTTGTCCTCGCACAATGTACAACCTATTAATCCGATCACCAATCAATTGTGGCTCGACCAGATCCTCTCCCTCTCTGTAGATAAAGACATTTCCACTCTTGAAAAATGTTGCATATCCATCATCTGCCAAGGCTGACACCAAGAGTAGGTTAACCCTCAGCCCTAGAACAAACAAAAATCTGTCAACCACTAGGAGTTCTCCAAACACGAGTTGGAATCTGACACTTCCAACTCCACATACTGCTCGTGCCATTCCCCTTTCAATTTCAACTAACCGATCTGGAGATGTCTCTATGATACTGAGGAATATATGTCATATGAAATGAGGCTCCACTGTCAATGATCCATCTACTATCACGCACAAATCCAGCACTCCTAACACTTGACACGAAAGTGACCAACGAGAATTCCTTCTCAAACTTGTCTGAAAAGTCCTCTATTGTTGTTGTTGTCGCTGCAACTGGCCCCCCCTTCTCCTTTCTCTTATTCTTCCTCGCCAGAAACTGGGCTACAAGGTGTCCATACTGGTTGCAAATGAAACATCTGACTTTGCTCAAATATTTCCTGGACCTCCCATGCTTATTATTTTTTCTCTTTGTCGCAAGAGAAACATTCTCTTCATCAGCTCCATCTCCCTTATGTCCACTGCTCTGAGATCCTTCTCGGATATCCTCCTGATTGAAATCATCCCACATTCTACTCTATTTTGGTAAATGTTCCTGACCCGCCACATACTTCACGAAGACTTCCCATTCCTTGGTGAAGCCTTTCAAGTCTATCCTCACCAACTCTGAATTTGAAATGATCTCCCCAACTAAAACCAACTCATATTTCACCTGTTCTACCCGAGTAAGATAGGATGCCACACTCTCGCCCTTATCCATCTTAGTATCATATAGCTTGTCCTTTAAGTCCATCTTTTGGTTCTCATTCTTCACCTCATACAAGTTTTTCAGTGTCTCCCACATCTCATAAGTTTTCTTCTTCTCAGCTAAGTGTGGGAGAAGTGAGTCTTTCACTCCATCCAGAATAAGCCTCTAATATTTGGCTCAATTTCCCTCATGTACATCCAAGGAAATAGGGTATGTTGTGGGAACAACTACTATAGATTTGAAAAATATCCAAAGTTTGTTCTCCCTCAGAATCATTAACATTCTGACTTTCCATTGTGAGTAGTTGGAAATCTCTTCCAACCAGTCCTCATATTTGATGCAAGCAGTCACTTCTTCTCAAGTGTTCAATAGAAAACAAACAACCAAGTTTCCCCCTTCAAATCCGTGCCAAAATAGCACTGCTCACTGTAACTCAGAGCACCTGCTCTGGTACCATGTAGAAAATCAACAACAAAAGCACACTAACTCACATAGGACTTTTTTCAAACACTTAGTAAACACAAATTTATGTCTTAAGTGAACTTTGATATGTAATAACCCACATTCGGCTATATCATAAGCAAAAGCACACATTATTAAGAAAGTAGCAGATGAAAATAACAATGAACAACAGTTATAAAACACATGTGCACACCCAGATTTTAGCAACCAGCCAGGGAAAACCCCAGAATGGGGAAACCCACCAAGAGAGATTTATTATCAGCTTCAAGAAGTATAAAAGTTACAACAATAATAAATTTGGCAGTAAGAGAAACACTTACAGACACCTGTAACTATCCCAAAATATCTTCCTTAAAAATCGTTCCCAAAAGTTTGTTCTGCCTGTAGCGCCTTGTTGAGAATCAGCACCTTGAAAATAGTTTCAAAGTGTTGTCGTACGGTCTGATCAGTAAGGATGTTCTACAGCAAGAAAAATCCACTTTTTTGCTTTGATTTCCGTGTCAAAAAAAACCTCAAAAATTGTGCCAAGTTTCCTATTGTACGACCTATACGGATTTGTACAGTATAGCCTCTCACTCAAAAGCGAACTTCAACGACTTCACATAGAAATTTCTCCTTGGGATTTGTGCCCAAGCTCTCTTGGAAATCGTGTCAAATCTATTGCATTCACTTTTCTTCCATCTCTCTCTCAAATATCTCTTGACTTGTCTTGCACACTATCCTAGGCTTACTCTTATAACTGAAAATGACTTTTCACCTTCCTCATCCCTAAACCCGATGGCCTATATCTAACCTTGTCTTTACAAGATCAAGGGACATGATTCATTCCCTCCAAAATAAATCACTTACATTTATTAAAGTTTTTTTCCACTTTATGACATAAGTGCATTTTATGACATAAAATGGCTTTAATAAAATATTAGAAGGTCACTTTTACAAAAAATCACTTTATTACAACTTTATAAAATGCCTATTACAAGTCCCCGAGGTGTAGGACAGTCGGTGACGGAGTGTGTTGTTAAGCCACTCTGTGATGTTAAAGTCACCGGTTCGAAACCTACGGGGACAAAAAATCCAACCATGTTAAGGGTTGGTGTGGCTCAGGCCGGGTGCGATCCCCGAGTGATTTTGACGGCTTAGATGCCCCTGAGTCGCGGTTTCTCAAGCCACTGGTTAATCGCGAGCTAACAGGTCCCGCACAAATTAACAAACAAAAAAAAAATGCCTATTACAAAATCAACTTCCTAGTAGTGCAAATGCAAGGTCACTTCTACATACAACACAAAACATGTAGAGTGCCTCATAAGCTATAAAAGCTAGAGCTATAAAAGCTAACACATATGCCATGTCTATGTCTATGAGTTCATTAATCCCTCACTTTCATCACCCATAAGTTTTATTGAAGTTCATGATGCATTGTCATATGCCTCCCAAATCACTGCAAGCAAAATGGAGCATAATTAGCGAAGGCAGTTACCTTATTGAAGACCCTAAGAGTATTCCCTAAGTCCATTTAGTACAATAATTTAAAGTTTGTACATAAGGTTTCTAAAATGCATACATTCTCGAAACCAAGTTATTAAACCTCCTCTTGATCACCTGTAAATCAAGAAATCCCAAGAGAGGAAGGTGGTATGCTAAAATGCATACATTCTCGGAACCAAGTCATTGAACCTCCTCTTGATCACCTGCAAATCAAGAAATCCCAAGAGAGGAAGGTGGTCTGCCCAATTGAAGATCCCCAAGATATCATATCCCCTCTTTCACCATTGAATCCATCTCTTAAGACTCAAATTCCCCACAACCAAAGCTATAACTCCTCCCAAAAATAGACCCGGTGATGTTATTCAGTGAAATTTTCTGTGAAATCCCATAGACTTTAACAGAAGAATTGAGTTGTGATGCATCCCCCCTACTCTCCCACGGACTACGCGACCTCTTGTTCAAGGACCTTTGATTCTTCGAGCCAAATTGTCTCTCTGAAACCTTGATGGTCTCACTTTATAATTAAACACAGGACCTTTCAACTTTTTGGTGCAGGTTCTATGACACCGCAACCTCTCCCTTCACGTTGTTGAACTATCAAGTTTCAGGCGCTAGCTCCTTTTCCATTAGCCCCTTCCTAGATGTGACCTCGGGCTATGACCTCTCATAAGCACGTGATTGCGGGGTGGACAAAAGTGGTTTGAGACCACACTGCTTTTCTCCCCGTAATTCACCACCAATCGCCATGTATCCCTTTGGAAATATCGTGGTTACGATTGCGGCCCGCTCTCGTATTTTTAAATTCTGAGCACTTTATGTCCCTGCAATGAAGCGTGACTGTTAATCTTGTGATATCGTTCAGTGCCTCTTAACCGATGGCTGAGATCTGCCTCCTTTCCTTCCTTCTCTCTAGAGCACACTCTCCTAGACTTCCACGATCTGTCCAGGCGTGTCCCTTTCAAATCAACGGTCATGATTTGTTTCGGCAATTCAAGCTTCAGGAGTTTCAAACTCTCCACCCTTGTTTCCTCTGAAGTGGCT
>JASDQU010307767.1:33985-49247 GCA_032191745.1 Picea mariana
CCATTTGAGATCCTGGAAAGGATTGGGCCAGTTGCATACATGCTTGCATTACCTGCATCTATGACTGTACATAATGTGTTTCATGTTTCACTGCTTAAGAAATATGTACCTGATGCTAATCATGTTATCGATTGGACTGTGATTCAGGTGGAACCAGAAGGTGTCCTGCAAGTGCGTCCTGTGCGCATACTGGACAGGAAAAGCAAGCAGCTCCAAAATCGAGCTATAGAGCTTGTAAAGGTCGAGTGGACCTGGTACGGTCCTGAGGATGCGACATGGGAGCATGAAGAAGTAATGCGGGCAGAGTACTCGCATATTTTTGAAAATTTTGAAGGACACACAATGGTAGTGTAAGTTGCACTGAGGACAGTGCAAAAATAAGGGGATGGGGATTGTAGTGTTCCCAAGGCCGAGCCCCGATGTAAACTATGATCTGAAAGAGATTGTAAATATGTGTTATAGGCTGGTGAGCCAAGTTTTTTATAAGCCAATAGGCTTATGTGTTTGATTAGTCCAGAGAACCTAAGGGTTGAAGGCCAAGGGCCTGGATTTGGTATCTGTATGTATGCAGCACATCAATAAAATATAAACACCGCCAATGCAGACCGACCATGATGAATGAGTGAAGGGGGACTGAGCGTCCACAGAGTGGGCAAGGAATTAGGGGTTGGATGGTGGGAAAGGGGCTGAGTGTTGAGCCTAGGAGCTAAGCCTAGGGGGCTTAGGCCTGGAATAATATTTTAATATTATTTCCTAAAAATCCATGTGCATATTATTTTTATCCTAAGTCCTTTTGGAAGGACTCGTGATTTCCCAAGTGGTGGGAGGAAGGCGTACGGATGGAATGCATGCAGTTCCCAGTGTGACAAGTGTCAACCCTGGTGCATGCAAATAAAACAGAGAAAGTAAGCCGTGAGGGGGGTTCCGGTCCATTTGATTCGACTGCCCTGGGGAAGAGAGGGGAAAGCCAGTATGCAAGAGACCTGTGTGTAATCCTGAGACAGAAAAGAAAGCCTGTGTTCATCTTGAGGAATGTGTGTACACCCCTGTCCAGTAAGCGTGGAGTCTGTGTCTGTATCTGAGAAATCCCGTGTGCGCATTCCTAAACAAATCATGTGTTGGACTCGAGTGGAAGAATCCTTGTTTGTTTGGGGAAAGGTTGAGCTAGCCTGTGCGTGGAGCCTGTTCCGAAATCATCCCATGAGATTATCTTGTAACAACTGAACCATTTTGGGAAGAAATTGTCTGTTTTTTCCATGGATTGTTGTGACCATGCAGTATTGGATTGCGTGAGGCTTGTTGGTCTGTGAGCGACTCCTCCAGGTGAGAGAGTGCACAGAGGGAGAAGAAAAATCCTGGAAGGAACCCTGTAGCTGCCATAGAGCCCGAAGAATTCTGGTCCGGTCTGTTCCTGTAACCCAAGGTAAGGGAGACTGGCAGCCGAAGGACTTTCTAGGTGACAGAGAAGGTGCGCTCTTCTAGGGTGGAACATGCATGTGGGGAATGAGGGTTTGTGGGCAGTGAGCGTGGGAGATTCCTGGGAGAGCTTTCTTCCTGGTGGTTGTGTATGTGCTATCTTCCCTGTAACCTCAGCCTAGCCTAGGATTCCTTGCCTTGGGGTGGAGCTCGGTCCCAGCTCGAGGGTGACCTACTGTTGAGATGATGAATAGTGTGGTCTAAGGCTGGGAGGTTCGTGGAAGGATTGCACTTAGTTGGTGAATTCTACAATTGTTCAAAGATAAGTATCTGAACTATGTTTTATCGCATTTGGCATGACTGTGTTGTTTATGTATCATGTTTTCCGCTGTGTAAATGAAGTTACTGTTGAATGCTATGGCTTGTTTAATTGTAGCGGTAACTTATATATTTTACTCTGAGAATTAAGTGTGTTTAATTGTGTTAAATGCATGTGGTTATAATTCTTGTACGAATTATGTAAACATTCATGTTTGGAATGGTAACTGAGAGGTTTGGAAACCTCGATAGTGAAAGGGTACACTACAGGTTGTAAGATAAGTAAAGAAGATGAATCAAGGGAAGAAAATCAAACTCTATAAAGATCAATGATAGGAAGTCTCCTGTATGTAACAACTTCAAGACTAGATATTATGTAGGCAATAGGACTAGTTGGAAGGTTTCAAGAAGCACCAAAAGAAATACATGTTCTAGCAGTAAAAATAATATTTAAACATATAAAAGGCACATTAGGTTTATGGTATCCCACAGGAAAATAATTGACTTTGATAGCCTACACAGATGCAGATTGGGAGAGAAATGTGGATGGAAGGAAGAGCACTAGTGGTGGAGCATTATTTCTGGGAAACAACTTGGTGTCCTGGTTCAACAAGAAGCAATAACCAATCTCTCTATCTACAATAGAAGCACAATACATTGCAAAAGTAGGTTTTTGTACAAAAGTTCTTTGGATGAAAAAAACACTAAAAGATAGTCAGGTAGAGTATAATCAACCATTATCAATAATGTGTGACAATACTAGTGTGATAAATATCTTTAAAAATGCAGTCATGCATTTGAAGACAAAGTACATTCCAATCAAGTATCATTTCTTAAGAGAACAAGTCACATAATAGAATGTCAAGATGGAATATATTGGCACAAGGAACAATTTTTTGGTATCTTTACAAAGCCTCTTCCTGGAAAAGAATTCAAGTATATCATTGGGGGTGGTCCCCATTCCACCCACTCATTGAAGCATCACAAGATGTGCACCAACTTAGGGTAATTTTCATAAGGAGAAGAAGGTTTTTGGTTGCAAAAACAAGTATAGTAAAAAGAGGGAGAATATCCCTTTGCCACTGATGTCAACAAGGGAGAGTAAAGAGACATGGGGAGACTTGTAGGAAGTAGTTAGCTTATGTGAGAACAAAATGATGAGATCTATGGTTGCATAGACTATAGGAGTTTCATATTTTGTTTCCATTAATGACAAAGGTGGAGTTTGTTGGCAAATGGTTATCATTGATGTCAAAGGTAGACAGGATTGTGGCAGTCATGAATACTATTGATGCAAAATTTAGGGGAAGAAAATAAATAAGAGCTTGTGTACTTACCCTAAAATACAACACCATAACAACAAAGTTCACTATGCAAGAATAAGATAACCAAAATGATTTTGGGCTGCACAAAGTTGAAGAAATTGAATATTGGAAGCTAGACGAGATGTCCCCAAATATAAACGAAATAGAGAAATTGAAGAGTCTTTGTGGTAGAAGGATTACAGTCTATTGAATATTGATGACACAAAGGAAGCACAATAAATGAGCAGCAATGAGATCTCAGATAACAAGAACGAAGTAAATGGGAAAATCAATATATCCCACATTCATGAGGAATAAAAACTTCGAAAGTTTTGTATTACGAAAGCATTTTTATGAAACTTGAAAGTGAATAGAAAAGTTATGGAACCATGCACAAGGAATTAACTCTTTTCAAGAGCATTATGAACCAGGATTAGGTTATCTCCTGAATTTTGATCATCAGAGATCAACAAATAAGATCAAAAATTGGGGCCCAATACCTGATTAGTCATCTCAGCCACGTCATCAATACAATAACAACCTCAACAATTCCATGTGTCTAGTCAGATGAGAGCCACATCGAGATTCCATGTCAGTGTTATAACAAACAACTATATAGAAGCTAGGTATAGTACCATGTATCGGTGCCACATCATCCAGTACAGAAGAAGAAATACACATGGAAACCACCTCATATGCAACATTAGCACAAAGATCTAGAAAATGAGTAAGTATCAAGATATCATAGAGATTATGAGCACAACAGAGAATTGATAATATGAGGGTGTGAACCCATGGACCTACGATGAAATATTGAAAAATAACTAAGTACCATGAATCGATTGATGTCTTGATAAATGACTAAGTATGAAGATTGGATCGATCAGACGGATAAGATCACAAGAATCAGGAAAGTGTCATAGACTCGCGGACCCATAGTAAAACTTAAAAAAATTGACTAAGTGACAAGAATTGGTCAGATGGGCATTCAGAGTCAAAAAGAGAAGAATGGTGATGTCCGGTGAACTTAAGGTGAGATCTTGAAAAATAACTAAGTATGGAGAATCAGTTGGATACGGTGATACCTCGAAAAATGACTAAGTATGTGGATCAGTCGGATGGTTGAGGTCATGAATAAGAGAAGAACAAATTTGTTGTGAACCTGCAGTGAGAGTTCCAAAAATGAATAAGTATGGAGAACATATCGAATGACCCAGAGGGTGAAGATCAGAAAACCTAGGAGGTCGCCACATATCACAGATCGAACAACCCAAAAGGTGAGAGATCCAATGGACCAGGAGGTCGCCATGTGTCATAGATCAAACAACCTAGAAGGTGAGAGATCTGATGGCTCAAGAAGATGCCACATGTCACAAATCGGATGGCCCATAGGGTGAAAGATCCAACAGATCACGATGTCTCATAGACCCATGGTGAAATACTTAGAAAAATTTATAAGTATGGATGAAAAGTGAATGTGGTGGAACTCAAAGGCACATTTTGGTGACCGCAAAAGGTTGTAAAAAAATTTTTCAAACCCATGGAGAAAAGATTGAAAAGAGTTGAAGTATAGGTACAAAGTGAGTGCGGCGAAACTTGAGGGTGTAATTTGAAAGTTGCTAATGTTTGAAATAAAGAAGAAATGTGGCTTAGACCCATAATGAATTCATCAAGACAAATTAACGGTCAAGATCAACCCGAGATATGATCAGACAATAGATGTGAGTTGAAAGCTTATGCTGTGAGAGACATGAATTGATGATCAAGATAAATTCTAGGTTCAAATCGAAAAGCTACTGATTATTATGGTTGCATTTCATGATAATGGATTAACAATCCACATTTCATCTAGGTTTGATCTAACGAATGTTGAGCTACAAGGATGTGTTGCGTGTTTTGGTGGACATAGAGTGAATTAATGGTCACTATCTATCCAAGGAAAAATCTAATGGTTGTTGAGCGATGAGGTCTATGTTAAGTGTTTTGATGGGATATGAACAATCGACGAAAATAATTAAATATGGACCAGATCCAATGGTGGTTGAGCACCAAGGACTAGTGAACAAGATCCCATGCAACAAAAGGGAACCAAGACCAATTTTCATGGAGTGTTTCAAAGGATCTTTGAAGCACAAGTTTGGAGGAAGAAGTAAAGGGAGTTGGAGCTGACCCCATGAAAATTTGTATGTGGAAAAATCATTGAGCACATGCACTATATAAATAAATATACCCGAATCATTTTGAAGTGTGTGTGTGCGTGTGAAATAAAGGATGGAAGAGTAAGAGTGGAAATTGTGTAAGGATGGAAGAGTGAAGAGTGCAGGAGAAATGGATCAAGTGAAGAGAATCTATGAAGCTTCAAGGTTTGAGGACTTTAGAGAATGAAAGGAAGATAATTTAAGGGTGGTAGGGTGGTGCAAGGGAGAGGATCGATGTCCTCATCTTGTTAAATAGGTTGGTGCTTGGCATATTGGTGTTTGTTGACTGTAAGTGGGTGCTTACAGTGAGAATTGGTGTCCTCATATTCTAAACAGGTGGGTGCCTATTAGAGTGAATTGTAAGTGGGTGCTTATTGCAAGGATTGGTGTCCCTCACAAGTTGGATCCTGTAAAGAATGAAATAATTGTTTAAATATAAGAAAAAATGTCATGGTTTTATCCCTTATTGGGTTTCCATGTAAAATATCCATGCACTATGACTTTTTGTTGATATCTATTGACATGATTGATTCTTTGCATTGATTATGTTTGATTATATGATAACTAGTTAAATGGAAATGACTAAAAGTGGATAAAATGCATTCAATATTGATTCACCCCGCTCTCAGTATTGGTGTATATTCCAACAACCCATATTTTGAATGCTTTCAAGAAGTCTTCCTTATTGATTTCTTTGGTAGGTGGATTAGTCTTGTTTGTAGGAGGGGTGGGCTTCTTGGAAGGATAAATAAATATTTTTTTAGGATTTGAGGAGCCTTTCCCAACATTATTCTTAATATCAATGATGTCATTGGAGAGTTTCTTTATAAAAAAATTTAACAACCTACCATCAAGCATGAATTTATTGATGTGGTCTTCGACTAAATCCTTTTTATCATGGTCAAATTTAGGGAGAAATTTCTCAATATGCTTAGGTGAGGGATGAATTTCTCTAGGAACTGCAACAACATCATGAGATAACCATGGTTGACTATTTGGTTGATTTACATTAGCTCCAACCATAGCCTCAGTAATTTATGGGTTTTCCCCTTCAGGTTGTCTTTCAGGGAGACCTTTGGGAGTCTTGGGTGGAGAATGTGGTGGACTAGGAAGTTGACCACCACCGGCTAGCAAATAATTCCTGATATTAAATTCAGATGAGTTTATTATTCCCCATTAAATGTCAGAAATATGATAGTTAGGGGAAGTAATGGTTGGGTTTCCTATGTCGATTGATTGACTTTCGATGATCGATGTTTCGGGTCGCGACTAAGTTTGGGTTTTCTGTGAATGATACTGCAAAAGATCAAGTTCAAGATTTCTTCTTAGGTTTTGAGTGAGGACATTATATTATTCTAAGAAACCCATTTGGCTTAGTTCAAGAGGCTGCGAGATTGAAAATTGGGACCTAGGAACACTATTTTGACCCACTTGGTGACAAAGCATCGACATAGGGGTTGGATGTGGATTAAGAGTTTTCTCAGGGTTCCAGGATTGGGATTTACCTTGTTGCGAGGGATTCCTCAATGGATTAGGATGGGTAGAGTTTTGCAGTTATTTACTGCCCATTCAACTCGATGGTCCTCCTTTTAGTGTCATTTATGTTGATATTTCCAAATGGCTTGTCAAGTAGGTAAGGGAGAGTGTCCAAAGGAAATCCCCAATTAGTCTCTCTCTCATTTGGAGTAGAACTTATGAGTAGTATGTGGGATTGGTTTCCACTAGGTTAATTGATATAGAGAAGACAATTGGATTGTTTTCCATAATTATATCTAAGTTCTAATTTAACTTTCTAAAAAAAAAATGAAATTAAGAGTTATAAGCTATCTCTATTCTTCTATAACCTATTTTTATAGTAGGCAATATGCATACATGTGGAAAAATATGTGTTTTTATCTCTGGATTTTACAAACAAGGATGATAAGTCTGCATAGGGAAATGGAAAAAGGCCTTCTGGGCAAGATTGCATAGGGTGAGACAAATCTTGTTATAACACCTATCCTAATCATGAGAAAAAATAATAAAAATGAATACAATTATGGATAGTGTCATTGAAAGTAGAAATAGTTCATATACATCAACAACACATTAACGTAATAAAATTGTAGATTTGATCACAAATAGTTGCAGATAAAATCTTTAACATCACGACTATATTCATCAGAAATAATAATAGTATGAGTAATTCCAAACACTACTCATAGAAGTAGATCATATGGAAAGCATTCAAAAAATACCACAATAAACATATCAGTATAATAGTCCCTAATATATCGGATAACAATTATGATCCCAAAATTCTTTATGCTTCTTACTCACAAAGAGATAATAGTATCATCCATATGTACAATCTGCAAAACTCCTTCTATCTTTCTAGGAGCTCTTTTTTATAAGAGAAGAGAGTCTATTTTACATTCTATAATTGTCATCATTATAGATAGAAGTTAAAAATTTTCATTTCTCATTCTCCTACTTTGAATTACTATAATTTATTATTACAAAATTTTACAAAAATGTAGGAATTCCAAGCATTTTTTGAAGTTGAATTATCTGCAGAGTTGGACCATGACTCATATGCTTCGATGATCTTATTTATCCTATCTAACTTTATTTCCACGAGTTCCAGTTCACCATCACATATCTTATTAGTGACCTCTGTCTTCAAGTCTTTCCTTTTTATTTTTATAAATTATTCTATAACAAACATACATTTCATTGGATGGATCATGTACTTCTTGACAATTTCCTTGTCATTTTTTTCCAATACTTCGATTTCCTTCTTAGATTTCTCACTAATGGATGAACTTGCTCTTCCTTGGCTTCAATTAGTCATGTCGCATCTATTTATTCATTAAGTGATATATGGAACATATCTAGGAGTTCATTGATTGCAGTCCATATCTCTATGCATGCCTACTTGACGTTGTCTATTGTTTCTTGCACATCAAGGTGAGTTTTCTTCCACCTGTCTAGTAACATTTGGGTTTTGTCCCGCTCCCTCCTATAAATATAAGCTATGCTGTGTGGTTTGTCTTATATACACTTTTCTAGTGCTTTATTCTTTCGAATGATCTCTCCATATCTTCATACTAGCCTTTGATTTCCATAAGCTAATCAACTAACCTTACGATTTCCTTGTTGTAGATTTGGACATCCTTTAACTCCATTAAGAAATTCACCTTTGTATCCTTTATATTCTCATTGAATTCAACAACCTCTTCCTTAAATAGTTCAAGGAACTTATTTTCCTCCTTGCTTCCTTCTCGCCGAAGCTTTTTTATTTATTCTTCCAAAAGGGATATCCTAGGATGTTGTTGTTCAAATAATTGATATTTTTCTTGTCCTTTTTTTTTTCAATTTTGATGTCTCGTGGACATATCCTTGTCTAGTGTTCTCAATTTCATATATGTATAGTCGATTCTCATTTTCTCTGATCTGGAAATCATGTTCCAATTTCTATTTCTGTTTCTATAGTTACTGCTCTTGTCCTGTTGCTTTATTATTATACTCTTCCAACCTGTAATTGATCTCGTTAACTTGTCAGGAAATAAAATACACTTCCAAACTAATCCTAGAAGAAGAGAAGAAGAATTTAATAAATAATGCAAATGACACAAGCAATCACACAATACATCGAGATTTTACCCTCGAAACCCTTAACCAGGAAAACCAACATTCCTTTGAGTGTTCTTCTCTCTTGTTGTCTTATTCAATTAGAATAAATGGTTACATGTCAAACCTTGGTCCACACCTAAGACACAATTGACATCATACCCTCTTTCCTGCACAAGAACAACCCTGTATCCAATTCGGCTTACATATGCATGACCAACAACCTACAATTACACATGCATTAACTTGCATAAGTGCATTCTATTATTATGTCACAAAAACCTTTATGACCTTACAACTCGCCTATTAATAGTCTTTACAATAGGAAAAACCTAAAATATTGGCACCCAAAAATAGTTACAGATCAATGCATATCATTGGCTACAAATACCACAAATCCCGAGATTCTATTACAGTCGACTCCAAGTCAGGTTTACCAGTTGACTACTAACATTCCTTTGATATTTCTGATCTCTTCTTGTCTTATTCAATCAGAATAAAAGG
Organism: Picea mariana; assembly: GCA_032191745.1. Taxonomy (NCBI): domain Eukaryota; kingdom Viridiplantae; phylum Streptophyta; class Pinopsida; order Pinales; family Pinaceae; genus Picea; species Picea mariana. Next base: position 43,338 of record JASDQU010307767.1, read on the forward strand.
TTACATGTCTAACCTAGGTCCAAATCTAAGACACAATGGACATCATACCCTCTTGCGTGCACAAGAACAACCCTGTAGCCAATTTGACTTACATATTCATGACCAACAACCTACAATTACACATGCATTAACCTACATAAGTGTATTCTACGATTTCTATGAAACAACCTTTATGGATTTACAACATGCCTCTTTATAGGCTTTACAACAGAAAAAACCTAAATATTGGCACCCAAAAATAGTTACAGATCCATGCATATCATTGGCTACAAATCTCACAAATCCCGAGATTATGTTACAGTCGAATCCAAGTCAGATTTACCAGTCAAATACCAGTTGGAATTCATTCGGTCTCTAGTCAGTCCTCTCACACCCGCACTTCGAATTATTGTCGGTTGATTTACCATTGATATCTTCGACTTCGAATTTACTCGATCGACTCCCTCGACCTTTGACTTTCTTTTGATCCACCTCGAATTTTACCTACTATTGATCCACCTCAACCTTCGACCATCAGTCGATTCACCTTGACTAGACTTTCACTATAAATAATATAACAACCCAACTTAACTGTGATGATATTTTCTTCTGCAAACGCATGTAGTGTTGTCGTTTTTTATATTGCTTCCTTCTATGGGTTCTCCTTAGTTATGCTCCAATCAATGTTCCTTTTCTATTTCCCTTTTTTAAGAAGTTTCCTCTATATTTTTTCATTTGGATGACCTCTTGGTAATTCCTTATTTCGAATTGTTGTAATACAATTCCCCCACAACAACTACTTCATCATCGAACTCCAACATTTTTCAGGCCAAATAGGAGGAATGAGAAGATATCACATTTAGGGGAGTTCCTGGGTTTAGAGGAGAGGTTATTATTGATACTTGATTGGTTTACCATGGGGTAGAAGCTCCACATTTATCCTCTTCTTATTTTTTTTTCTTTAACTCTGTAGCTCTGTGAGCTTTCTCTGCAATTGTTTCATGTTGTTCTACAACCTTGCGAGAAGCTTTTTAACATGAATTTATTTGTTTCTTCGAAACTTCACGTGTGGCCTCATATCCCACAACTTTACGGGCTCTAACATCATTTGTGGCTTTGCAATATTTTTCATTCTCCATGACTTTGCAAGTAGCTTCAGCATCTTTGGGTGATTTTCCTTTTTGGTTGTTTTTTCTTTCCTTTTCTTCTACATCAAAGAATTTTCTCAGTGATTCCTCCTCTTTCTCCTTCTAAGCTATTTTATTTGCATCCATATTTTCCCGAGTGTCAATTATCAATTTATGTAGTTGGTCTTGGAATCGTATTTTCCTCTCTTCATGTTCGACCAGAAAAGAGTCAATCTAGTGCATCTTTGCCATGCGAACCAATAATTCTTCATAGGATTTCGCCTCGCGGAAAATTTATTCCTCTTCTCGTTTTTCATGTTGAAAGGGGGGAACCATTTTTAGTGTTTTGTAATGTTTAGACACGACATCCTTGGGTTCATGTCCTTTCATTTTCCCTGTGCATAATATCAACTCTTTAAGATTCGTGACTTCCTTCTTTTCACGCGGGATATTTTTTAAAGTGAACTTCCCTAGTTTGATCGACAAGTTGGGACGACTCCTCTTGTTCCATGTCTACAAAGTAACCATTGTACCTACTATAACCATTTGGTATGCCACCTCATGGGACAAAATCTTATCAGAGACATATCAAGGAAATAAATGTGGAGGATAATTACATTTGTAGACATGAATATAGATATAACTCTTCTCCAGGTACCAATATGCAATTTCATGTAGGGTTTCTAATGCTTATGGTGATATTCTCTGTAGAGTCTGAAAAAAAATAATTGATAAAATGGTGCTATAAACTCTACTACATGTGGGGTAAAAATTTGACAAAATCTTCTGACAATAAGGATAAATTTAATCACGTCATCGCAAATTACGACATAATATTAAAATTTTAATCTTTTTTTTCCTGGGCACCCCGATGAATGTCAGACTTCTGATGCACATCTATGTTGATAATGATAATAAAAAGAAACCCAAAATCAACCTTTTACAATCGTATTTATCCCATATATATAAGCCAACTGGGATTTTCAGGTTTGAGACTTTGCATGCTTTCTTGTTCTTGTTATGTTGCAACTTATTTCTCCATGTTGGTTTTGCACTGTCCTTCCTTCCAACTGTTTTCAGTTTCTTTCTTTGTTCTGCTGTCCAACTCCTCTGTGACTTGTGCAATTTCGATAAAAAATGAAGGGCCCTACAAGCTCCGAAAACAATCCCTGAATCATCCTCATGTCAAGTCCTTGGTTCTTCTGTGGTATCTGGAATAGCATGTTGCTTTCCTTTGTCTTCTATCTCTGCTCTGCTCCCAACTTCTACTTGAGTGCTTTCTTTTTCCGCCTCTTCAAATGAAGGGCCCAACTCCAGGACCAATTCTAGGGATCTCTTCTTTACCCCTTGGAAATTGACAAACTTGTCCTGCCACTTCCTGGCGATGAGTGAAGCTTCAGCCACAAGCTTTTGAGTCATGTCTGCAATGCATCCCTTAAGCCTGGACACAACAAGGGAGTTCTATTCTGAGTCAGTTGTAGAATCTACCTGATGCATATACATATAAGATGTCTGAATAGATGGTCAAAACTCCCATATCCCTTTATTAGATACTGATTGTGCTTCAAATAGAGCATTCAGCTTGTTGTCTGCTTGCTGGATCTGTTCAAATTTTTCCTTATGCTCTAGCAGATCCATGGCGATGGAAACTTCCTCGTTGAGCGAATGGATCTTCGTGCACAATTTCTCTAGAGTCTGGTTGCATCGTGAAATGATACCCATTCAATAACTAATTTCCCAAAAAATCTTTTTGCATTCTCCAATTTTCTTGTGCAAGGTTTCTCTTGCGTTATTTCCTTCGAGAACTTTGACAAGGTGTGTGTGGCACATGGACTAGGATTGTGCTTGGATTCACTCTCCCTCCGACCGTAATGTGGTCCCTGTCATATTTAATGAATGTATTTAATGGACTCATGGATCTTCTGATCCTGTGTTGTTGAGTAAGCAGTTATGCACCAAAGTAATACTTAGATGGAAAAAATGAAATATATGTCGTGGCACAACAATGCACACTTTGAATTTATTAGCTGAATTTAAATAAATTCTAGAAATTTAAATCTAACTACTATACAAGCTCCTTTGGACTAGAGCAACAATCATTTAGCTCAGTCCCGAGAAATATAGGGTTTCAAGCGAGTGCTATTCACCCATATTGGATGAAGTATACCATCCATTTGCGCTAGTCTGACTGTTCCAAAGTGTCAGATATCTGCAATTATAAATGGACCCAACTAATGCATGAAAAAATTTCTTGGATGTTTTTGGTATCAAAAGTCATAAAGTAGGACCTTATATCCTTGTGCAAATGTTTTGGCCTTAAGGTTCATGTCATGCCAATCCTTCTACCCGGCTTTCTCAATTGATTGATGAAAGTCTACCAAGAACTCGGTCTCATCAAAACATTGCATATCTGTAACCCTCTGCGTAACTGATTCATCTTCTGACATATGTGTAACTTATGGGATGTAGAGACTAGGGGTAATGAATTTTGCAGGTACCATAACCTATTTCCCATAGACTAGATGAAATGGAGTATACTTGTGGAGCTTCTTCATGGTTGTCTTGTAAGCTTGTAAAACTGTTAGGAATCTATCATCCCAATCTTCCCTGTTTGGGCAAAAAACCTTCGTCAAACCCCTTTCCAAAATATTGTTAAACACCTCCACTGTGCCAATGGCTTGTGGATGGTAGGGGATGATTTTATGATGTTGGATTAAGAACTATGTTGTAATATTTTCTATTATACTACTGATAAAATGACCACCCTGATCACTCATCAGACTCTGAGGACATCCAAACCGAGTGATAATGTTTTCAAAGATAAACCTGGCAGTGATATCAGTCAAACAATCATGAACAACTGTTGCCTAGCCCATCATGTCAGGTAATCGATTTTGGTGATAATATACCTGACCTTTGAGTTCTTAGCTGTGGGGTTGATCAGTCCAATAAAATCAACCTCCCACTTCTCAAATTATTTTCAGAGCTCGAATTGGCTGAAGAGGCAATTCGTCTCATTTTGATGGCTTGCCTACTCTCTGGTAGACTTCGCAATATCTAGCGTACTCCTTCGCATATTTGAAGAGTGTGTCCCACCATAGTCCATCTTGGAGGACTTTTTTCGCAGTGTCCTTTCCTCTGACATGGCCTCCCACAAATCCATTGTGGCACTCCCAGAGGATATCCTTTCTTTCATGGTCCAAAACATATCTCCTGAGGATACTGTCTTTGATAGTACACCGCTCGAACCACCATATAGAATTTCTGAGTCGTGGAGTCTGCATTTGGGAGCTGATTATCGATTGTTCCACCACTCTCCCCTGACTCCATTCTGAACAAATTATCAGGGCCCGCATTGCATCTTCCAGGTTTAATGATCACCTTAAATGAAAATTCTTGAAACAATAAAAACCATTGACAAATTCTTCCTTCCAAGACATGTTTGCTAACTAGATATTTTAACGCTGAATGATCAGTAAAAAATTTAAAATGAGAGCCTAATAAATAATGTCTAAACTTCTATAGAGCATAAATCATAGCCAAACCCTCCCTTTCTGTGGTTTTATAGTTGCTTTCAGCTTGTTATAGCTTCCTGCTAAAAAAATATATGGGATGATTCATATTTCCATCTCCTTGTTGCGCAAAGATGGCTCCCAAGAAAATACCTAATGCATCCACATGTACATGAAATTCATTTTCCCAATTTGGAAATATCAAAATAGGTGTTGTGCTAAGATTTTCCTTCAGGATGTCAAATGCTCGATCACACTCTAGTGTCCACTAGAACAGTTCGGAATTCTTGAGTAGATTTTCCAAGGGTGTTGTGATAGTCACGTACCTTCTGATGAACTTGCGGTAGTACCTTGTGTGTCCCAGCATTGATCGTAACTAATTAGCACTTGTAGGAGGTGGCATATTCAAAATTATCGCAACTTTGGCTGGGTCTACCAGCACTCCTTCTCGGCATACTATGTGGCCTAACAGATTTCCATGTGGCACACAAAAGATACACTTCCTGAGGTTTAAATATATCTGTAGCTCCCTACACCGATAAAACATCAGCCATAGTAGCACTACGTGTTCTTTCAACAGACTGTACACCATCCAATCATCCATATAAACTTCAATAAATTTGTGAAAGAATTCTCGGAAGGCTACTATCACAATCCAAGAAAAAACTACAGGTGCGTTCTTTAGACCAAAGGGCATCACATTATATGAAAATGACCCCCATTCTATTATGAATGTGGCATTTTTTTTGTATTCTTCGGTAATTCTCACTTGGTGATACCCCAAAAATCCATCCATAAATGAGTAAGACTTTTTCCCTGCAACCTTTTCTAGTGCCTCATCAGTAAAAGGTGTGGGAAAAGGGTCATGCACATAGGTAGAATTAAGGCTTATGTAATTTAAACATACCCTAATATCCTTTGTACCTTTATTTCTCTAGATAACTATGGGGCTAACCCACTCTGCTTCTTCAACTGGAAAGATCAGTCCAGCCTCAAGTTGTTGTTTAAGGTTGGTTGTCATTGATGTAAACCCTTGAAGAAATCCCTGTAGTAAAAAGGTTTGGGTAATGGACCCAATATTGTTTGATGTAAATATGGATGGTGGATGAACTCCAAAGTGGTCCCCTTATGGTGAAATCCCTCACGAGAAGACGCTTTGTGGAGTAAGAGAACCCATGCTTAATTGTGGAATAATGAGATGAAGGACAATGAATTTGTTAGGAAAACTATCCTAGATGGATATTTATTTTCATTCCATTTCCGATGGTATGTGGAACATCACATAACTCCTC
>JASDQU010307767.1:49344-64333 GCA_032191745.1 Picea mariana
TCTCAGATAACAAGAACGAAGTAAATGGGAAAATCAATATATCCCACATTCATGAGGAATAAAAACTTCGAAAGTTTTGTATTATGAAAGAATTTTTATGAAACTTGAAAGTGAATAGAAGAGTTATGGAACCATGCACAAGGAATTAACTTTTTTCAAGAGCATTATGGACCTGGACTAGGTTAAGTCCCGAATTTTGATCATCAGAGATCAACAAATAAGATTAAAAAATTGGGGCCCAATACTCGATTGGTCATCTCAGCCACATCATCAATACAATAAAAACCTCAACAATTCCATGTGTCTAGTCAGATGAGAGCCACATCAAGAGTCCATGTCAGTGTTATAACAAACAATTGTATAGAAGCTAGGTCTAGTACCATGTATCGGTGCCACATCATCCAGTACAAAAGAAGAAATACACATGGAAACCACCTCATATGCAACATTAGCACAAAGATCTAGAAAATGAGTAAGTATAAAGATATCATAGAGATTATGAGCACAACAGAGAATTGATAATATGAGGGTGTGAACCCATGGACCTGTGATGAAATATTGAAAAATAAATAAGTACCATGAATCGATTGATGTCTCAATAAGTAACTAAGTATGAAGATTGGATTGATCAGACAGACAAGATCACAAGAATCAGGAAAGTGTCATAGACTCACAGACCCATAGTAAAACTTAAAAAAATTGACTAAGTGACAAGAATTGGTCAGATGGGCATTCAGAGTCGATAAGAGAAGAATGGTGATGTCCCATGAACTCAAGGTGAGATCTTGAAAAATAACTAAGTATGGAGAATCGGTTGGATGCAGTGATACCTCAAAAAATGACTAAGTATGTGGATTAGTCGGATGGTCGAGGTCATGAATAAGAGAAGAATAAATTTGTTGTGAACCCACGGTGAGAGTTCCAAAAATGAATAAGTATGGAGAACATATCGGATGACCCAGAGGGTGAAGATCGGACAACCCAGGAGGTCACCACATATCACAGATCGAACAACCCAAAAGGTGAGAGATCCGATGGACCAGGAGGTCACCATGTGTCATAGATCAGACAACCTAGAAGGTGAGAGATCTGATGGCTCAAGAAGCTACCACATGTCACAAATCGGATGGCCCATAGGGTGAAAGATCCAATGGATCACGATGTCTCATAGACCCATGGTGAAATACTTAGAAAATTTTATAAGTATGGAAGAAAAGTGAATGCGGTGGAACTCAAAGGCACATTTTGGTGACCGTAAAAGGTTGCCAAAAAGTGTTTCAAACCCATGGAGAAAATATTGAAAAGAGTTGAAGTATAGGTACAAAGTGAGTGCGGTGAAACTTGAGGGTGTAATTTGAAAGTTGCTAAAGTTTGAAATAAAGAAGAAATGTGGCTTAGACCCATAATGAATTCATCAAGACAAATCAACGGTCAAGATCAACCCGAGATATTATCAGATGATAGATGTGAGCTAAAAGCTTATGATGTGAGAGACATGAATTGATGATCAAGATAAATTCTAGGTTCAGATCGAAAAACTATTGATTATTATGGTTGCATTTCATGATAATGGATTAACAATCCACATTTCATCTAGGTTTGATCTAACAAATGTTGAGCTACAAGGACATGTTGCATGTTTTGGTGGACATAGAGTGAATTAATGGTCAATATCTATCCAAGGAAAAATCTAATTGTTGTTGAGCGATGAGGTCTATGTTAAGTGTTTTGATGGGATATGAACAATCGATGAACACGATTAAATATGGACCAGATCCAATGGTGGCTGAGCACCGAGGACCAGTGAACAAGATCCCATGCAACAAAAGGGAACCAAGACCGATTTTCATGGAGTGTTTCCAAGGATCTTTGAAGAACAAGTTTGGAGGAAGAAGTAAAGGGAGTTGGAGTTGACCCCATGAAAATTTGTATGTGGAAAAATCATTGAGCACATGCGCTGTATAAATAAATATACCCGAATCATTTTGAAGTGTGTGTGTGTGTGTGTGTGTGTGAAATAAAGGATGGAAGAGTAAGAGTGGAAATTGTGTAAGGATGGAAGAGTGAAGAGTGCAGGAGAAATGGATCGAGTGAAGAGAACCTCTAAAGCTTCAAGGTTTGAGGACTTTAGAGAATGAAAGGAAGATAATTTAAGGGTGGTAGGGTGGTGCAAGGGAGAGGATCGATGTCCTCATCTTCTTAAATAGGTTGGTGCTTGGAAGATTGGTGTTTGTTGACTGTAAGTGGGTGCTTACAGTGAGAATTGGTGTCCTCATATTCTAAACAGGTGGGTGCCTATCAGAGTGAATTGTAAGTGGGTGCTTATTGCAAGGATTGGTGTCCCTCACAAGTTGGATCCTGTAAAGAATGAAATAATTGTTTAAATATAAGAAAAAATGTCATGGTTTTATCCCTTATTGGGTTTCCATGTAAAATATCTGTGCACTATGACTTTTTGTTGATATCTATTGACATGATTGATTCTTTGCATTGATTATGTTTGATTATATGATAACTAGTTAATTGGAAATGACTAAAAGTGGATAAAATGCATTCAATATTGATTCACCCCACTCTCAGTATTGGTGTATATTCCAACAACCCATATTTTGAATGCTTTCAAGAAGTCTTCCTTATTGATTTCTTTGGTAGGTGGATTAGTCTTGTTTGTAGGAGGGGTGGGCTTCTTGGAAGGATAACTAAATATTTTTTTAGGATTTGAGGAGCCTTTCCCAACATTATTCTTAATATCAATGATGTCATTGGAGAGTTTCTTTATAACAAAATTTAACAACCTACCATCAAGCATGAATTTATTGATGTGGTCTTCGACTAAATCCTTTTTATCATGGTCGAATTTAGGGAGAAATTTCTCAATATGCTTAGGTGAGGGATGAATTTCTCCAAGAACTGCAACAAAACCCTGAGATAACCATGGTTGACTATTTGGTTGATTTACATTAGCTCCAACCATACCCTTAGTAATTTATGGGTTTTCCCCTTCAGGTTGTCTTTCAGGGAGACCTTTGGGAGTCTTGGGTGGAGAATGTGGTGGACTAGGAAGTTGACCACCACTGGCTAGCAAATAATTCTTGATATTAAATTCAGATGAGTTTATTATTTCCCATTAAATGTCAGAAATATGATAGTTAGGGGAAGCAATGGTTGGGTTTCCTATGTCGATTGATTGACTTTCGACGATCGATGTTTCGATTCGCGACTAAGTTTGGGTTTTATGTGAATGATACTGCAAAAGATCAAGTTCAATATTTCTTCTTAGGTTTTGAGTGAGGACATTATATTATTCTAACAAGTGACCAAAACCCATTTGGCTTAGTTCGAGAGGTTGCGAGATTGAAAATTGGGACCTAGGCACACTATATTAACCCAATTGCTGAGAAAGCATCGAAATAGGGGTTGGATGTGGATTAAGAGTTTTCTTAGTGTTCTGGGATTGAGATTTACCTTGTTGCGAGGGATTCCTCAATGGATTAGGATGGGTAGATTTTTGCAGTTATTTACTGCCCATTCAACTCGATGGTCCTCCTTTTAGTGTCATTTATGTTGACATTTCCAAATGGCTTGTCAAGTAGGTAAGGGAGAGTGCCCAAAAGAAATCCCCAATTAGTCTCTCTCTCATTTGGAGTAGAACTTATGAGCAGTATGTGGGATTGGTTTCCACTAGTTTAATTGATATAGAGAAGACAATTGGATTGTTTTCCACAATTATATCTAAGTTCTAATTTAACTTTCTAAAAAAAAATGAAATTAAGAGTTATAAGCTATCTCTATTCTTCTATAACCTATTGTTATAGTAGGCAATATGCATACATGTGGAAAAATATGTGTTTTTATCTCTGGATTTTACAAACAAGGATGATAAGTCTGCATAGGGAAATGGAAAAAGGCCTTCTGCGCAAGATTGCATAGGGTGAGACAAATCTTGCTATAACACCTATCCTAATCATGAGAAAAAATAATAAAAATGAATACAGTTATGGATAGTTTCATTGAAAGTAGAAATAGTTCATATACATCAACAACACATTAACGTAATAAAATTGTAGATTTGATCACAAATAGTTGTAGATAAAATCTGTAACATCACGACTATATTCATCAGAAATAATAACAGTATGAGTAATTCCAAACACTACTCATAGAAGTAGATCATATGGAAATCATTGAAAAAATACCACAATAAACATATCAGTATAATAGTCCCTAATATATCTGATAACAATTATGATCCCAAAATTCTTTCTGCTTCTTATTCATAAAGAGATAATAGTATCATCCATATGTACAATCTGCAAAACTCCTTCTATCTTTCTAGGAGCTCTTTTTTATAAGAGAAGAGAGTCTATTTTACATTCTATAACTGTCATCATTCTAGATAGAAGTTAAAAATTTCCATTTCTCATTCTCCTACTTTGAATTACTATGATTTATTATTACAAAATTTTACAAAAATGTAGGAATTCCAAGCATTTTTTGAAGTTGAATTATCTGCAGAGTTGGACCATGACTCATATGCTTTGATGATCTTATTTATCTTGTCTGGCTTTATTTCCACAAGTTCCAGTTCACCATCACATATCTTATTAGTGACCTATGTCTTCAAGTCTTTCCTTTTTATTTTTATAAATTATTCTATAACAAACATACATTTCATTGGATGGATCATGTACTTCTTGACAATTTCCTTGTCATTTTTTTCCAATACTTCGATTTCCTTCTTGGATTTCTCACTAATGGATGAACTTGCTCTTCCTTGGCTTAAATTAGTCATGCTGCATCTATTTATTCATTAAGTGGCATATGGAACATATCTAGGAGTTCATTGATTGCAATCCATATCTATGTGCATGCCTACTTGACGTTGTCTATTGTTTCTTGCACATCAAGGTGACTTTTCTTCCACCTGTCTAGTAACATTTGGGTTTTGTCCCACTCCCTCCTATAAATCTAAGCTATGTTGTGTCGTTTGTCTTTTATACATTTTTCTAGTGCTTTATTCTTTCGAATGATTTCTCCATATCTTCATACTAGCCTTTGATTTCCATAAGCTAATCAACTAACCTTGCGATTTCCTTGTTGTAGATTTGGACATCCTTTAAATCCATTAAAAAATTCACCTTTGTATCCTTTATATTCTCATTGAATTCAAAAACCTTTTCCTTAAATAGTTCAAGGAACATATTTTCCTCCTTGCTTCCTTCCCGCCGAAGCTTTTTTATTTATTCTTCCAAAAGGGATATCCTAGGATGTTGTTGTTCAACTAATTAATATTTTTCTTGTCCTTTTTTTTTTCAATTTTGATATCTCGTGGACATATCCTTGTCTAGTGTTCTCAATTTCATCTATGTATAGTTGATCCTTCTCATTTCCTCTGATCTGGAAATCATGTTCCAATTCCTGTTTTTGTTGCTTTAGTTACTGCTCTAGTCCTATTGCTTTATTGTTATACTCTTCCAACCTACAATTGATCTCGTTAACTTGTCAGGAAATAAAATACACTTCCAAACTAATCCTAGAAGAAGAGAAGAAGAATTTAATAAATAACGCAAATGACACAAGCAATCACACAGTACATCGAGATTTTACCCTGGAAACCCTTAACCAGGAAAACCAACATTCCTTTGAGTGTTCTTCTCTCTTGGTGTCTTATTCAATCAGAATAAATGGTTACATGTCAAACCTTGGTCCACACCTAAGACACAATTGACATCATACCCTCTTTCCTGCACAAGAACAACCCTGTATCCAATTCGGCTTACATATGCATGACCAACAACCTACAATTACACATGCATTAACTTGCATAAGTGAATTCTATTATTACGTCAAAAAAACCTTTACGACCTTACAACATGCCTATTAATAGGCTTTACAATAGGAAAAACCTAAAATATTGGCACCCAAAAATAGTTGCAGATCAATGCATATCATTGGCTACAAATACCGCAAATCCTGAGATTCTGTTACAGTCGACTCCAAGTTAGGTTTACCAGTTGACTACCAACATTCATGTGATCGTTCTGATCTCTTCTTGTCTTATTCAATCAGAATAAAAGGTTACATGTCTAACCTAGGTCCAAATCTAAGACACAATGGACATCATACCCTCTTGCGTGCACAAGAACAACCCTGTAGCCAATTTGACTTACATATTCATGACCAACAACCTACAATTACACATGCATTAACCTACATAAGTGTATTCTATGATTTCTTTGCAACAACCTTTATGGATTTACAACATGCCTCTTTATAGGCTTTACAAAAGGAAAAACCCTAAATATTGGCACCCAAAAATAGTTACAGATCCATGCATATCATTGGCTACAAATCCCGCAAATCCCAGGATTATGTTACAGTCGAATCCAAGTTAGGTTTACCAGTCGAATACCAGTTGGAATTCATTCGGTCTCTAGTCGGTCCTCTCACACCCGCACTTTGAATTCTTGTCGGTTGACTTACCATTGATATCTTCAACTTCGAATTTACTCGGTCTGTGTTGAACATAGGAAAGACTCTCATCCCATTTGTGGGGGTGCTTAGAATTGTACATGTGTAGGATTTGCACGATCATTCGATTGACGACCTCAATTTGGCCATTCGTCTGGGGGTGGAAAGCAGTGGACCTGGTGAGCTTTGTGTCCAATAGTGATGAGAGGCTCGACTAGAATGTGTTGAGGAACCGAATGTCCCGATATGAGATAATGGTTTATGGGATCCCAAAGTGTATCCACACTTGTTCAAATAAGATCTTAGCAGTGGCCTCCGATGTGATGCTCTTCATGTAGGTGATCAAAATCACCATCTTAGAAAAGCAATCAACAACCACAAAAACACGGTCATTTCCCCGCTTGGTGGATGGAAGGAACAACATGTAGTCCATTGATATGGATTCCCAAGGCCTGTTAAGAGTAGGAAGAGGAGTGTCTAGGCCTTGTTTCTTAATGGCCAGTTTGGCAATAACATGGGCAATGTAGAACCAAATATAATTGTTGACATCTTGTCGAAGTTTTGGTAGTAAAATGTTGCTGCAACACTACCACTATATTTTCCATGCTGAAGTGCCATGCCACCCGATTGTAGTGGGCTTCCCAAAATAGCTTCACTCGCTCACTTGATGGAACACATAAATGGCCCATATGGCACAACATCCTGTCCTAAAGATGGAAATTGGTGACAATTGTGTTTGCACCCAACATCTAGTAGGTATTGGCGAAGTTAGGATCTTTCTCATAGAGGTGGGGCCATCTGAAGGTCTTGTGGTCGCAATAATCGAGCACTTTGGTGAGTGCCACGGGTGGAGATCGATTGATGCAATCAATAACTCGGTTGGTACTTCCTATTTTATACTTGATGTTGAGGTGGAATTGCTACAAATATGTGGACCAATTTTGATGGCGGTCATTTTATAATTTTCCTTGTGTCTACATGAACTGCAGCGTCTTATGATCAGTTTGAATGATTTTCTCCTTCCCAAGAATGTAATTCCTCCACTGATGGCAGGATTTCACAATGGAGTACATTTATTTGTCATAATTAGGGTACTTACGAATGACATCTAATGGTGTCCCACTATGATAGGCCACAAGGTGGTCGTGTTGAGTGATGACCACGCCCACAACATAGTCTGAAGCATATGTCTCGATCTCAAAGGGTTGTTGTAGGTCAGGTAATGAAAGCACTGGGGTAGAGCACAAGCGTTGCTTCATATCATCAAACACTTTCTATTGGGATAGGCCCCACATAAATTTTTCCTTACCACCACCTATGGTTATTTGGATGAGGGGCCATGCAATATGGGAGAATCCCAACATGAACCTTCGATAGAAATTGGAAAGGCCTAAGAAGCTCTGACGCTCAGTGAGCATGGTTGGGCCTGTCCAGTCATAGATGAATTGGATCTTGGTTGGATAAACATGCACACCATGCACATCAACAATGTATCCTAGGTATTGGACCTTGTCCATGACGAAGGATCATTTTTCCAAGTTGGTATATAGCTTGTGTTGCTGCAGAGTGTGCAAAACATGTGGAATATGTTGCAAGTTTTTTGCCCAAATCTTGTTGTATATGGGGATGTCATCCATATACACTACCACAAAACAATTAGTGAAAGGCCGCAACATATCTTCCATCATCCTCATGAAAGTTGTTGGTGCATTTTTCAAACCAAAGGGCATGACCATCCATTCAAAAAGACCTTCTTTTGACTTGAAGGAAGTTTTCCATATATATGTCAGTTCTATTGGGACCTAATGGTAGTCAGACTTCATATCAATCTTACTGAAGTATTTTTCCCCTTTGATTTGATCAAGGAGATTGTTGATTCAAGGAATCAAGTATTGGTTCCAAACTGTGACTTTATTTAGGGCCCGGTAATCAATGCAAAGTCACCAAGTCCCATCCTTCTTCTGCACCGAAACGATTGGGCTTCCACAAGGTGATGATTTGGGTCATATGTGCCCCTTGTGGATAATTTCTTGGATTTGACACTTGATCTCCTCATTTTCTAGTAGAGAGAGGCAATAGGCTGGCCCATTGGGTAGCGGTGCGTCGGGGGTCATATCGATGGGATGCTTGACATGACAGTGCAGAGGTACCCTAGTAGGTGATGAGAAGATGAATTTGTATTTTTCCATGAACTTATCCACTTGCTTCTACTGTGTGGAGAAGTCGGTCGCGGAGTCCATGGATGTGGCTGCAACCTTTCACTCATTCTGAGAGAAAATCACGAAGAAGACAAAATTCCCAGTCTGAGAAATGACCTTCCTACATTGCTTGGAAAAGATCAAGGAAATAGAATTAGGTGAGAATAACTCGAGTATTGTGTACAATTTCCTGTTCAAATTAATAATAACACTGTGAGGCCTAGACTCATATACAACATTATGTTTCCATAAATAAGGTTGGCCCAAAATAACATCACAAACTTCAAGGGGAAAAATAGCACGCAATACCTCATCTTTGAATGGCTTGATTACATACAATGGGCGACATTATTGGTTGATGCAAAGATTGATTCCTTGATGGAGCCATCCGATTGTGTAGGGTTACAGGTGCAGCATTGTCGGCAGGGCTAGCCACTTGATGACCTCTGATGAGATGAGGTTCTTTTGGATACCACTATCAATGATAAAGTTCAACATAGTGCCTTTTACCCACATCTGTGAATGAAATAGGTGCTCACCTTCCTATGGCTCATCGGGTTCACCGAGTTGGATCTTGATGGTAGAAAGAGTGGCATTAGGTTCCACTTCAATGATTTGTCTCCCCTTTTTTGGTTCTGACTCAAATTCAGAACCCACATTTTATTCAGACGCTTTTACCTTAGCCACCAATGACTTCTTTGAGCGGTGATCAATAGTGTTATGCCAGGGTGCTTACGACTTGGATTGGTTGTACTAATGTTTCCCATATTTTCTTTGTCCTTTTTTCTATGGGTTGGGGCTACTCTTGCCTTGCTTCTGTTGTGATGGGATCCCAGACCCAAATTGTCGTGTCTTTTGTTTCATCTTCTGCTCGATTTTGATGGCATGTCGATAGGTCGCACCCAAGGATGAGATGTCCAAAAAATCCATTTCTTTCTAGATGTATCTATGCAAACTGTTGTGGTACTTGAGCACTAGTTGTTTCTCAAAATATTTGATACCTAGCTTGGTGTGCAAGGTATGGAATACATTAGTGAACTCTGGTACTGTTTGGTCTCTTTCCTAACGTAATGTGGTCCATCTTGTATACAAGTCGTCATAAGTTCCAACAGGGTAGTATTTTTCCTCAATAGCATCCCTGAAGAAACCGCAAGTGGGTGCAACTTCAAATAATGTGGATCCCTCTATTTCCTTTTTCTCATAGAAAGTATCCCACCAATCTTTGACATGGGGGACATCCTTGAGGATCACAAATATAATCTTTTCTCTATCAAAAAAGTTGTGGACATAAAAATACCCTTCTAGAAGGTTTAACCATTTATCCACGACATCAACATATATTTTACCTTCAAATATAGGAATACCAAAATTGATTTGTACCTTGAAGGGTGTGTCCCCTCTGCTTGAGGTGGATGTGTCACTTGTTGGCAACCATCGAAGGATTTGTGCAAAATTGTCCATCATCTTGTTCCTTTGTCACTCAAGGGATTTCTCGAGCAACATTTTGAAAGGATCTCATGTCCCATCATCTTTATTTTCACCAGCCATGGATGGTTTCTTGGGCATGTGAGAGCATTTTTCCTCAAGAGAAGCATGCTCGAGACCCAACTCTCTATACCCTAACTACATTGGGGACATGCATTAAAAAATGACAAGGAGCATACTTCTATGATACCACTAATCTAGATTTATGAGATGAATGAAATGAAACCACATATTTATAAAATTAACACAGGGACATAGTGAATAATAACACATATACAATAAAACTTGGCTTCTACTAAATAAGAAATATGTTGAAAACTGTAAAATGCACACTGAAAACAAGCTTGCTAGGATTGTGGCAGCTTATCTCTAAGAAGAGATGTGATGGCTACGCTCATTCACAAGAAGATGAGTACAATGAGTCTCTGAAGGCATTTTTACAATAAACATGAATTATAAAACCATAGACATCCAAAAACCTAACCCTAGGAGATGATGTGTCAAAAGTCACGTGGGCCCCGTTGGGGTAAGTTAGTACATCAACTTCCCGAGGTCATAACGTTTGCATACAATCTCCATTTAGGGAGCACGATAGCTCGTTGGAAAGGTATTGAAAAGGATATTCATTTGAGGGCTCAATCAAAGCCTCTAGCAATCATTGAGGTTCCTAATCGTGAAAAAACGTCGTTTAGGCCCTCAAAATGACCCCAGAAGTTCAGGAACCGAAAAAACTTCTAAAAATAGAAATTTGCCAAAAAATATTTTTGAGACGATTGGACAAGATGGGTGGCCACTAAGATCCTCTAGGATTACCCCTCCATGGCTTCCAACATAGCTTGGACATGAAATGTCCCTACTGATACCTTAGGAATTCTACAGTTTCCATAGGAATTCACACAACAGTAAAACACTTGCTTCTCTTGACAATTTTCGAACAGAATATTTCTCACAAGCCCACAACCTCTCTTCCCATGAAATTATATCTCCAATCATCCACCATGCATTCCCACTATGTCTTCCTTCAAGCTTCAAAACTCAATATTATATTGTTGTCCAAATATCTCCATGTAAAAACCGTTCTACATACAAAAACATGAATGTCTAATTCTACTCCCTCTACCCATATGAATTTCCTCTCTTTGTCTTGCTTACTTGACTTACATTCCTCCCCAAGTTTATTGTACTCAACCTCCATGATCTCAATAACTATGGGATGTGAATTCTTACACCCACCCTCTTACATGAATTCAATGATTTGCTTTGGAAACACACAATCAGAAAATAAAAGGTTCATGGTAAGGATAAATTAAAAAGAAAATGGTTTGGGTTTAATAGACATGGGTAAACTCTCCCCTTTGGACCCCTTCCCTCTCTTGTGGAAACTAAGCCCCAAAAACTTCATATGTTTCCATATGTAGTTGGAGATACATTTTATTTATTATTTTCAATTTATATCATTTACATATTGCATTTCTTGGTCCTTGGCCATACATTACATTTACAATATTCATCTCTAGTTTGGGGTTTGAAAATGGGGATGTTACATTTCCCTCTCCCTACAAACTGCATTTTCCTAAGTGCACATAACTATACAATTTACACAAAATAAATTACATCAAAATACTTGATAATTCTACAATTTAATGACTCACGCAACAATTCCAACCAACAACTATTGTTTCCCTGCAACCTACACATTAGTTGGACAGGAAATATGAGAGTTATGGCTCCAAGAACTACAGCTTCAAAAATGGATTCTTCATTCACTTATGTACATTTGGTTTTATTCAAAATTTTAAAAAAATTGTGGGTATGCTTCCCACATGGCTTCCTTGTGCTCCCACATAGCATCTTCGGGACCATAGCAGGTCCATTGAGCCTTTACCAATTTGATGGATTTTTTCCTAGGCACTTTGACTTTCCATTCTAGGATGCACACTAGTTCCATCCAGGAGTCCCCTTCATGTTCCACCTAGATCACAGGCGAATCAATCACATGGTTAGGATCAGGTACATATTTTTTTAATAAAGATACATGTTAGGGTCCTAACCCGCACATAGGTAGAACAATATATTCGGATGTAATAAAGGTCAATATTAATAAGGCCTTTCAATAAAATAGAATAAGGCGGATGTAAGAAGACCTAATAGAAGCTTCCGCTTCTAGAAGGATCTTCCTCTAGATGCTTCTTTTTAGTATAAATAGAAGTCGAGGGTATGAGAACCCTAGCTTGGATATTATTGTAATAGAGCTTTTCTCAATTGGAGGTTGCCCCCTCG
Source organism: Picea mariana (assembly GCA_032191745.1). NCBI lineage: Eukaryota > Viridiplantae > Streptophyta > Pinopsida > Pinales > Pinaceae > Picea > Picea mariana. The sequence goes on from JASDQU010307767.1 coordinate 61,779, forward strand.
AAGAGGCCCATGAACATTGATTTCAGATTCAAAGTGCTATTTATGTTGTTATTCTTATATCATTTCAGTGTTATTGTGGTGAATGTTCTGGTTATATTGTCGTTATTTTTCCATTAGTAGCATTTTATTTTTGTTCTGCATACATTTTATATTTGGTATATTACAAGTGGTATCAGAGAACTTTCCTTGGAAAAAAGTGTGGGTTAAATTGTTTTTCAAGGTAGAGACGTATTCCGATGTCTTTAGGCCACGGATATCTGTTGTTACGTGCATAAACCAGTGGTTGAGGGATTCATACATGCAAGAAATACAAGTGGTACTTAAACACACATCTGTTGGCCACCCTTGTAACCCCTGTTGGTACCCCTTCGAGTGGTAGGGCATCAGACAACACCTATGTATGGATCGGCCTAGATTACTTGAAGCCCTCTTTAGATAAACTGATCGGCCGCCTGACTGCTATAGTGTCACCAAGAACAACACTTGGGAAGATACTCTCTAGTACCTGGGTAGTTGGGTAGTACGGTTAAGGGTACGGTCTATCCTCCTTAGTTAGTGCCCTGAGATATTGGGTCGAGTACTACTATTGGACCCCTCACATATATCAAAGAGTTATAGCACAGGGCAAACCCTTGTCTATAGAACCATTATTTCATCCCTATTCCATTGGATTCATCTCTTCACCCTTATCACATTCATCCATATCATTTTTTCGGCAAATTTTTTTTACCCCGCCTGCCCCTTTTCAGTTCCCCCATCCTCATGGCCAATACTCGTAGCCAAGACTTGGAAGCTCGCTTCAACACCTTACAGTCTAGTCTCATTGAGACCCAACAAAAAGTGAAACAACTCAGTGCCAATGTTGTCGCCATCAATACAACCATGCAGTCCTCAATGGGCAAAATCAAACAAGACCTCACCACCCAGCTTGAATCAGTCTTTTTGGCACTCTGCACCAAACTGCATATCCCTACATATAACCCTTCCTCTTCATCACCCCCACATATTGAAGGTGACCATTCCTCTCATTCCCATACCTTACAGAACCATCACTTTCAACATGACCTACGCCTTCCACGGGTGGATGTGACCAAATTTGATGGCTCGGAACCCACTGGTTGGGTAACCCAAATGGAAAATTACTTCTCTTTATACAACATTACAGATGACTTGGCCAAACTCTGATATGGTGTTCTCCATCTAGACCAAGAACGTTGGCAATGGTGGCAATGGAGAAGTTTTTTTTGTCAAGGGTATATTGCTTGGACACAATTTGTGGCAGAGATTTATGAACACTTTGAAACTGACACCAACCATTTGGGACGTTTGACAAAGCTGAAACAATTAGGAAAAATGGAAGACTTTATAGCTGCCTTTGAGTGCCTGGCTTTTAGAACATAGGGCATGTCTGATGCCTTTTTCTGAGAATTTTTTTATCAATGGCCTCAAGGATGAAATTCGGGCTCATGTCTTCATGGCTCGGCCTGAGAATTAGGTGGAGGCTACCAAAAGAGCTAAAGAAGCACAACAGGTTGTATCTTCTCAAAACCACAAACCCTCATTCATCCCTTGCCCTAAACCAATAAATCCCAATACTCCCTCTGCTCCACTAAAGATCCAAAAATTGACCCGGGCTGAAATGGATGAACGCCAACTCAAAGGCCTTTGTTATAACTGTGATGACAAATATTTCCCGGGCCACAAGTGTAAAGAACAAAATATTTTTATGGACATCTCTGAGGAGATTTCAGAAGAAGATGAAGAAAATCCCTCTATGTCTGAATCACCTAAATCCACTAACATAACCCCTCCCTCAGACCATCCCGAAGTAGAACCAGTCATTTCCCTCAATGCTCTCACTAGCTTCTCCACTCCCCAAACCCTCAAGCTAATTGGTTACATCAAGCATTGGAAGGTCATCATTCTGGTTGATAGTGGCAACACCTATAATTTTATTCATCGCCGCATTGCCCAAGAAACTCATTGCTACATCCATGCCGTCAATAATTTCCAAATCATGATTGCCAATGGTGGTTCCATGAAGTGTGGAGGGCATTGTGAAAATGTTTGTCTCCAAATTGGTGACTACCACCTGAAATCCAATATGTTTTCTATCGCCATGGGAGGTTGTGACATTGTGTTGGGTGTAGACTAGCTAAGGGCTTTGGGTCCCATTCTCATGGATTTTAAAGACTTAACCATGCAATTCAACCAAGAGGGCCACCAATATAAGTTCCAAGGCATCACCACAGGTTCACCTGAGATCATTAGTTCCCATCGCATGGGAAAGCTACTCAAAAAGGGTCATTATGGTGTTATCGCCCAACTCCATGCCATACAAGCAACATAGACACCTTCTGTACTGCAAGACCTCCAAGCCATCCTTTCTAAACATCAATTGGTCTTTTCCACTCCCCAAGGCCTCCCTCCTTCCCGCAGTGTTCATGATCATTCCATTCCCCTTGTACCAGGAAGCCTTCCTCCCAATATTCGTTTGTATCGTCACCCCTTTTCCCAAAAAAATGAAATTGAGAAAATGGTCCAGGAACTCCTTA
>JASDQU010307767.1:83582-98969 GCA_032191745.1 Picea mariana
GAATTTTCTCCTAGTGAGCGCCTTCGTCAGAATGTCTGCATCCTGATCTTTTGTAGGAATGTACTGAAGCAACATGACACATGGAAAAGTAAATTAGACACATGTTTCTTGTTGACTTTTCAACACTCCCTCTCAACAAGAAAGGGATTATCCTTCACCCCAATCCTGTCTCTATGATATTCAAATTTGCTCCTAGTGAGCGCCTTCATCAGAATGTCTGCATCCTGATCTTCCGTAGGAATGTACTGAAGCAACATGACACATGGAAAAGTAAATTAGACACATGTTTCTTGTTGAATTTTCAACAAAATGTATCTAGAGTCGAAGGTCGGTGGCATCACTCTTCCTTTGGCGCAGTGCATACTATTATACCTTTCTGTCGAAAATGAACAGATCAGTCTTCGACAAAATCCTTATCGAGGCTTATTTGTAGGAAAGAAACATTCTCATCGGTCGATGCCGATGAAGGTCGACACTTGACTACTTTGAATTTCCAAATGATTTTCACCACCTTTATCTTTTTTTCTGATGTCAAATTTCTCAAGTGAGTCAGGGGGGAATCATGGGTCGTTGATTCATTGAGTAGTAGTTAAGTTTATATTAGAGTTAAGAAGGTTCTTTGTTATACACAAGCAAAATTTTAATCGATTCAATCATGAAACATAAGAGATAAGTGAAGGCGTATCACTTCATATTGAAGTGATAATAGTCCAAGCTGAAGATCGAGTGGTACCCCAAAAAGTAAATGGAAACAAACTTTTGTTTTAGGGTGTGTTGAGTACTCAACAAGTGATGATTCATTGGGTGATCCCAGAATATCTGGTTCATAATGGGCACACTTTTATTCATACTTGTATATATTACAAAATTATTTATTTATATACATATATATTATTATTTTATTCATGAAATTATCATTTTAGGGCTTGACCATCCACTAGGAGGGCATCAGGTTCTCCTCTCAGATTCTTCAATCGATAGGTTCCTACCCCGATTTTCTCAGCCACTTGGAAAGGTCCAAGCCATAGGCTTTGAAACTTAGAATGTTTTCCCTTTGGTTCACTTGCTTTGTCCCACTTCAACACTAAGCCTCATACCTCAAACTTCTTTTCTTTATCCTTATGATTATCAAACCATCGTTTCACTATATGTTGATGAGCTAGGAATTTCAACCTAGCCTTTTCTCTTTGTTCTTCCAGCATGAGCAGAGTATCAATCCTTTGTTGCATGGCCGACGAGGGTTCCTCATTGGAATCTTGGGCAAATTGGAGGGATGGTAGATAAATCCCATTTGGGAGAATGGCTTCTTGTCCGTAGACTAGAAAGTGTGGTGAATTCCTAACAGCTTCCTTGGGTGTGACTCTATTGTCCCATAGAGCGTTATGGAGTTGGTTGTGCCAATTTATTTGGTTATCTGTAACCGTCTTCTTCAAAATTCTTACCAAGTTCTTATTAGTTGACTTTGCCACACCGTTTCCCTGAGGGTAATAATTTGTAGAGTACTTGATCATGATCCCTTTGTCCAGAGCAAACTCTATTAACAGGGTAGAATAAAAGTAAGTTGCATTATCAAAGACTAGAATGGAGGGGACATCGAACCTTGTGATCAACTGTTGTTCTATAAATTGGATTACTACCTTCTCATTTACATGAGTCAAAGGAATGGGCTCTGCCCACTTTGTGAAATAGTCGGTGGTAGTAAGAATGTACTTGTGCATCTTTGAAGAGATAAGAGTAATTTATCATATGATATCCAACCCCCACTGCTCAAAAGTCTTGGAAACAGTCATGGGCTAAAGTGGGATTGCTGCTCTCTTCTCTTTTCCAACACTTATTTGACAAGTCTTACAATTACTAGCATGAGTATGAGCATCTTTAAACAAGGTGGGCTAGTAATAGCCGACTCTCAGAATCTTATGGGCGGTGGTGTTCCTGTAAAGTGTCCTCCGGCGAGGCCGTCGTGGAGTTCCCTCAACACCTTGTTAGCATATTCTCATTCGAGACATCTCAATAGTACCCCATCATAATTGATCCAGAAGAGAACTGAATTTATAAGGCGATACTGTGTAGATTCCAATCTCAGGGCTCTCCTTTCCCTAGGGTTGAGGTTCTCGGGACAAGCTCCGTGATGTAAAAGATAAGCTAAATCCTTATACCAGGAGTGTTGTCTTGGGGATATGTATGCTACTTCGTTGCACCATAGTGTCATTTCATTTTCCCACCCGAGATCTTCATTTGCTTGATCCTGCACTTCGACTGCGAGCTTGCACAAACCTTTCCCCTTTACTAGCTTAGCAGGTTTTATATCTAGATCAAATTCTTGGACTATTGCCATCCAGTTCCTTCTTCTTTCCCCCATCTCTTGTTGGGTAAACAAGGATCAGACCGTGGGGTGTGGCACAATTACCTTAGTGTGATTCTTGAGGATGTAAGACCTGAAATGCTTTATGGCCTTATAGACCACGTAGGCCTATTTATCTATGGCTAGACAATTGATCTCATCTCCTTGAAGATTGGTACTCATAAATGACACTGGGGCTTCGTTGTTGTCATCATCCTTTTGAGTCAAAACCGCAGCTGGCGATTGGTCGGAGGTGAAAGTATAAAGGTTTAAGTCTCTGTTAAAATCAGGACTTCACAACACCGGGGCCCGGGATATGGCCTCTTTGATATTGTTGAAAGCATCTTTTCATTCGTCATCCCACTTAAATTAGACGTCCTTGCAAATCATCCTTTGCAAGGGTTTGATAATTTCGGCGAAGTTAGGAGTGAATTTCCTCACAAAATTGATTTTCCTGAAAAAGGACTGCATAGCTTTCTTGTTATGGGGTAGTGGGAGTTGAACAAAGGTCTTAATCCTTTAGGGGTCTATGTGGATCCCTGATTGAGATATAATATTCCCTAACAACTTCCCTTCCTTGACACCAAAGATAATATTCTTGGGGTTCAGAGATATACCGTATTTTCGACACCTTTCGAAAATCTGAGTTAAGTGTTGGATGTGTTCTTCCCTATTCTTCGAATACATTGTTACGTCATCTAAATATACTACCACACACCTATTGATAATCCCCCCAAAATCCACGTCCATGGCCCTTTGGAAGGTTTCTCCTCCATTGATTAACCCAAAAAACATGCGTTTTAAGCAAAGGTTCCCCATTTGGTTAAGAAGGTGGTTTTTAAACGGTCTTTCTCTGAAACCAACACTTGGTTGTAGCTTGAGAAACTGTCTAGTAAGGAAAAAATCTCTGAGCCCGACATGGTCTACAGGAGTTGCTCCATCGGCGGGACTGGATAACTATCCTTCTCTGAAGCTCTATTGAGGTTCCAAAAATCTACGCATAGTTGGATCTCGCCTGACTTTTTCCTTACCGGAATGAGATTTTCCACCCAGGCAGAATGTCTAACTTGAAAAATTATCCTCGCGTCTAGAAGATTCCTTAATTCCTGATACATGAGAGGCTCTAGGGACGGGTGATACTTCTAGAGATTTTGCTGGAAAGGTTTCATTTCGGGTTTCAACGGGATGGTGTGCTGAATAATGCAGGTATCATACATTTTCAAATCCTTGTAGGACCATGCGAAGACATCCTAGTATTGTCTGAATAATTTGAGGTAGGATTTCCTCTCTTCCTTAGACACATTTTTTTCAAGATTAACATTCTTTGGGTTCTCTGGAGTCCCAAGATTCACAATTTCATGGAGGGGGAAAGATCTACCAGTCTTCGTGTTTTTGGGTCCTTTAAAATGATCCTTTAGATCAAACAGACTCTCTAGATTAGCTATCCCCTTTGGGATTGTGTGAGCCTTCAAATTTCCAACATATTTTCCTATTTGTGGATTAGTTTCAGTTGTTTTCTCTTGGGACTCTTCATCATCTATGGCTAGGTCTTTGAAATTGTCTTGGTTGGTTAAGAAGTTTATGATTTGCTCATCACCTTCAAAGACTTTCCAATTGGAAATATTGTTCGACATCGACGGTTTGTAGAGCAACTCTACGGTGAATCGGGAGGCTTCATAATCTTCTAAAGGAGACAGTCGGGAAGCGGTTGTGGCCAAGGAGTTGGAAAGAATGTTCTTTTCTCTCGGGATGGCAGTAATATTGAAAGCGTCAAAGCGCTCTATTAGCCTATGCACCTCCTGCTGGTAGTTCTTAAGATGAGGATAATTACACTGAATAGTATTCCTCACTCATCTAAAAATGATCTTATAATCCCAAAAAACCTTCAATTCCTTGACACCCAAATCTATGGCTTTCTTTAATCCTTGCACTAGAGCTTCATACTCGACAATGTTGTTGGTACATTCGAATTCTAGCCTGCAGGATAGGAAATAACATCATCCTTTAGGATTGATAAGGATACACCTTGATCCTGACCCTTCTTGTGATTTAGATCCATCAGAGCAGAGGGTTCAAATTTGTGGAGGGTAATCACCATTTCTTCGTTCTATACCGATTTCTAGCTTACTGATCTCTCGTCCCATAAGCTCAATCACGAGATTTTGGAAAAAGAGAGCGTTCTCTATCGGCGTCGGCGGTTTCTATTGAAATATTATTCATAGTTTTGGGTACGAGGAACATCAGATAGTAGAGGAGCAATGTCCCCAAAGTGGGAATCATGGGAGTAATTTACCAATACCGGGAAATCGGTAGACGCGGGTTCGTTCGAGGTTTCTAGGTCGGTGATCATATGCTTCAGATATCTTTCTCTGTCGATTCTGATCATGCTCTTGTATCCCTTTAGTGGTAACCAAAGGTGTGCCCAGTCTATACTAAAATATCCATCCATCTTCTTGGACCAGTCATGACTCATAAGTAGTCCATACACCTCTAGGATATCTACTACAATGATGTCAATTATATGCATGAAATTAGGATGTGTCGCTATCCTGATCATTACATCTTTGAGTTCTCCCATAACTTTGACTTGGGTTTTGTCCAGTTGTATGACATGCTTATCACTTTTGAGAGGGACAACACCCATTTTATTACAAATGACCAAGGGCATTACATTAGAGGACGCCCCATAATCTACCAAACAACCGTGAAGATTCCTGTTAAAAACTTCAAACGTTAAGAGGAAAGGTGGTACAAAAGGCTTCTCCTTCCTACCTTCTGAGTAGGTATTTATGGTTTGATTGCTTACCAAATCTGTTGAGGATAGATCCTTCTTCTAACCGTTGCCTGTAGTCGGGTCTTCTACCAAGCTCAGAGCTTGCAACAAAAAGTCTTTATGCTGAGGAATCCTACATATATCCATAACAGATATATTAGCCTTCATCTTTTTCAAATCTTTGACTATGTTGTAATCCAGTTTGGGAAATTCCTTGGTATGAATGCTTATAGGATTTTTGTCGGGAGAGAAAGGTATTTTCGGGCGATTGGGAGTTAACTTACTTTACGGGGCCCGGGCAACGTCGGTATTTTTCAAGTCGGGTTGACCTTTACTACCCATTTTTACTACCAAAACTTCGGTGGGTTGTTCTCGAGACCCAAACAAATCATCCGAAGACGTGATTACATCGGGATCCCATATCAACATGGATGTGTCTCATGGTGGGTCAGCTTCTTCTTGATTGACAATATTCATGGCTGAACTACTTGACTGTTCGGTCAGTGAGACTTCATCCAGAAAAAGATTGGCCATTAAATTCATGGCGTGGACCCATTGAGGGAACTCTCTTTTAGAGTGGTTCTCCTGGTGATAGGTGTAGAAATAATCAGACGCAACATTCCCTAGGTCAATGTTTAGGTTGGCTGGGGGAGGTTCAATTGCTTTGAAAGGCTAGTTTCTTTTAAATAAAGGCTTATAGGGATTTTGGCCTTGGTTTCCTTCCCCAGCGCTTCTTTTCCTATCTATAATATCATTTGATAGTTTCTTGGCCATGCACTATAGGTCTTCTATATCTCCATTACCCTTGTTGGGAGTTTGTTCAGCAGGTTTCCCCGTCAATCTAGTCAAAAGGAGTCCTCTCCTAGGAGGGGGGTAGCTTTATTTTCTCACTAGAGAGGCTTGGCCCTCTTTACATCCTTTCATATGGAATTCTATCATCTTGGCCTCTTCAAAATTCTCCACAAGGGCTTGCTTGGAGGCTCTTTAACGGACATGGAAATAGAAGCCGAAAGTGCGTTGGCATAAACCTCAATTTGCAACCCTTGAGTGGGTTTCGCCGCGGGCTTGAACTTCCACAAGGGCTTGCTTGGAGGCTCTTTAACGGACATGGAAATAGAAGCCGAAAGTGCGTTGGCATAAACCTCAATTTGCAACTCTTGAGTGGGTTTCGCCGCGGGCTTGAACTTGTTTAATATGGTCATGAATCTCTGATTTAAATCTTTGAACCTCTCTTTTGGGATCATGGTGGTTGTGAACAACTCAACCATCAGGGATCCTATAGTATTTTATTTCGCAATTTTTTCTAGAAAATCCTTTTGGAATTTAATCCAGCTGGTTATACATCCTACTGGCAAATTAAAATACCACGTGGATGCCGAATTCTCAAACGTGTAGGGAAAAAGTCTACATACCATGTCCTCATGTTGAACGTTCATAAGCCTAATTGCAAGTATGAATTTCTTGATATGATCTTCAGGTGAACTTGAAGTTTCAGGGTCATACTTGGGAAGCAGCTTTTCTGGGTGCCAGGGAAGATTGTGTACTCGTCCAGGGACGACCACGGTGTCTCCAGCCAACTAAGGCTGGTTGTCTTGAAGTGTAACTTCTCTTTCCTCCTCATGACCATTGTTCCCTTCCATATCTTCGGAGTCGGAGTCAAGCTCTTCTTCCAAAAATTTGTTAGGATCGGGGATGTCACCGGCTAGCGTCTCGGGTATTAGATCAAGAGGTTCTTGGATTTCGGTGATTGCAAAATCTATTAAGTATTCGACGGAGTGTATGAAAACTTCGTCAGGAGTGCTAACCACCGGTCTGCTTTGTTTTTTTATCTGAGAGAGGATGTGAGTTAAGGACAACGCACCGATTTGTCAGGCGTAGGCTCTGGTGATTCTCATGAATTAATTCACTTCCTCGAGAGGGAGGGCGTAAGGTATTTCAGGGTGAAAAGGTTCTCCCTCGGACTTGGGTGAGTTAACTGCTTCAGAAGTACTCAGTAAATGTGGGTTTTCTGTTGGATGACTAGCCATGCATGTGGACCGTTACGAATCTGTAGGCTATTCGGAATGCTATATAACTTATGTATTCAGATATTCATTTTCAGGCCCTCCTTCTAGCACCAATTCTGTTGATGGGTCTTAAATCCATTGATTCAACAACAGGAACCAAACCCACCACCAATGCCCAATTAGACTCTGCAACATTTGAGATGGAATGGTTCTCCAGATCTTGCGATCCCGCCAATTTATCGATGGGCTTTGTGTTTTCTTGTGAAGGTTCTCCCTTCAGGTAGGACCGTTCTTTTCTGTATTTTCTCTTGAGTGGGACTAGTTTGAGAGATGAAAGCTGACATAATCCAACTTGACAAGTAATAGGATTGAGTTTCAACTACTGGGAAGAGGCTGAGCTTGGGATAACCTGTTGCTCAAACATGCAGACAATGATTCTATGCCAAAGGGCCTAGTACTAATACATTGACCAAATGAACATCAAATTACTGTCTGAGAAAAAGTAATTAACATAATGAAAACACATATGTAATCAAGATCGCGGTAAGAAAAATAATTCATCTACCATAAAATTCATCACATAACAACATAACGATTTATATTCATCATTAAGCAAAGAACATTAAAACATTGCACCAGATAACTTGACAACATAATCAATTGCTCTTACTCATTTACTGCATCATTCATGGAACAGGATAGGAAGTAATTCTTCTCCAACTCCAATCACGTACATCTAATGAAAATAGCTTGTCTTTGGTCTAGAAGGACTTCTCAATTCATAGCAGTCTCAAAATAATTATCCAAAACCCAAAAAGAAATAGTTCTTACAACAATCATCAACCCTTGGATAATCGATTGATGTCTCTATTTATAATATAAAATTCAACTGTAATTAACAGCTAAATACAATTCAGGCCAAACAAAAATTTCTACGTGGCATGATCATCCAACAGTTTCTTTCAACAGTCCACCCGAGATGTCTCTTGAAAAGGGTGACTTCTTTCATATTCAGACTAGCTGATAAACAAATCTTCACAGGTTTGAGCCCATGGGAACTTGTGTTGTTCTATAGGGCCAGCATATACTCCTCTGATATCCACTACATGCATCTGATACTTTACCATGATGGAGTTCAGCTATTGTAGCATGACTCGAGCTCTGATCGAGTGTCCTGTGAACTGTTGTACTCATCCTAGCTTTGCTTCGGTTGTCTTCACACATGCTTCAACCCATAGCAAGTCTCGTTCGATGTGTGTCTTGAACACGTTACTTGAATCAATAACTGATCGGAGGCGCCACACTAGGAGAGCCCATAATCCTTCATTGCGCTGATGATTCAGCTTCGGTGTTCCTTTCGATTCCTTTGGTGAGGCCACATGATGATATTTGTTCAGTAATCGGGGATGGTTCTTCCCTATAATTAAGACGAAAGAATTTAGCAATTTTAAGCAACCTATGATAAGACGTAAATAAATTGAAAAGACTAATACATACCTATGTAGCCCGCTAGTCTTAGTCATTTAATACTTAAGTGATCTCAATCGCTCCTTCAAATGACCTATTATGACCTGGCTGAAGCCATCACTCCTTTGGTAAAAATGAATTATTTCAGCGTATCATGGGGTGGCAAATCAAGTACGACATCCATGAGCATTTTAAATCACCATAGTAATTATTTGACCTTTGGTGAAAAAAAGAGACATTAAATATGAGTGTGCGTGTGTATACTCTCAAAAGGTTGGACACCATAAAAGGAAAGCTGTTAGATGCTCTCAAAATCTGTATTATCAAGCATGTAAAACATCATTCGTTAAATAACAGAGGTCTGGAGAAAGATCAAAAGAGTCGTGCTAGACATACTCTGTAACTTCGATTGGTGACGTTTACATGCTCTGGATTACATCCGTCAATCAACTGTGGTGCGTTGAGTCCTTAAAAACCATGTCGCGAGGCGCGAGTATTGTATTGGCACGCTATGTTTCGCTCCTTTTTTTTCTATAAATTTCGAGAGTTCTGTGGGAAATCTTACGCTTATGCTGAGCTTATTATTTTTGGAATTTCGGTCTGGCGAAATCATCTTGGTGAAGTCCTGCATAGATGTCCTCTGTCACCTATGGACGACCGAGTCGCTATGCTGTTGCACAATGGGATCCCCTCCAAACACGGGACGGGGTCCGTGGGGTATCCGAAGTGCCAGGTCTGAGCCCCAGCATGCCTGGGATTCTTTTCGGTCCGCTCCCCATGTCCTTGAAATTCCAATAGGAGGTGTAGGTTTTGGATCACAGAAGGTGTCGGCGTCCTCATTGGAGATTGAAGCTTAAAAGGGTGCGTCTGGGAAAGGTATGATAGTAAACGCGCCTTCTCATGATCAAAAACTAAGGAGAAGAGGAAGGCCTAGGAGAGATTCGATCAAAGGGTAGGAAAACCACCTTTCTATCAAGCTAAAAGTACGTCCAGCCCCTGAGGGGTCTGCGATGCCTACTTCTTGGTCGGGGATAGTTGGGACTACCAGTGGAGGAAACAGGAGACGACAGGAAAAAGCACCGGGTCCTCCTGTCGAGAGCCCAACTCAGCAATTAGAGCCGGCTAATCTTGCGATAGCCGAACTCTATCAAGATAATAGAGAGCTATGGCGTCGGTTGGCGGAAAAAGACCAGGAGATACCGTCGTCTTAGGGTCGTGTAGGAAGCGCGGTTTGGCTACAGAGACGGCTTCGGGAAGAACAAGATACCATTTTGCAGCTACGCGAGGCGTAGTGGATGGTGGAGGAAAAGGATACAGTGCAAGGTGTGGGTAGTAAATTCAGAAAAGGTTCATGTGCGGTAGAAGCTTAGTGGGTGATCATCTACTTTGCATTCTCCTGAGTGATGCTTGGACGAATTTCCCTTTTTTCTCTTTTGTTGTAAAGATATTCGTGGTTTTACTACCACCGAGTTGCTTGGTCTTGGCGTTAGAGTGGCTTAGTTGTATGTGATGCGAACTTGGCGGGAGCCTTCAATACTAAATATCATAAGTATTATTTTTGTATTACGCTCTCTTATGGATTTAAATAGAATATTAATCGTTTTTTCTTATCACAAATTATCAGTTTGCCCAAATTACCAGATCTTGTAATTGTCATTATTGTATTGTGGGTTTGTTGATATGTTTCCTTCTGTAACATTTATAATATCAATAGATTCTTACGTGGCATTATCAACCCCGAATCATTATAAATATTTAGTTATAAAAGGCATTCATTGATAAATAAGGATCTTACTTGGGACCTCGCTTGCATCGAAAAAACTTAATAAAAGATCAGATAATATGGGTGCCGATACCGAGTGACTTTGTAATGTAATGTCTTTAATGCCGAAAAATGTATTCGCGGTCGGAGGTCAGCAGTGTCACTCTTCCTTTGGCGCAGTGCATACTATGACACCTTTCTGCTGAAAACGAACGGATCGGTCTTCGGCAAAATCCTTATCGAGGCTTATTCGTAGGAAAGAAACACTCTCATCGACCGACGCCGATGAAGGTCGACACTCAACTACTTTGAATTTCCAAACGATTTTCACCACCTTTATCTTTTTTTCCGATGTTGAATTTCTCAAGTGAGTCGGTGGAAAATCCTGGGTCGTCAATTCATTGAGTAGTAATTAAGTTTCTTTCAGAGTTAAGAAGGTTCTTTGTTATACACAAGAAAAATTTTAATCGATTCAATCATGAAACATAAGAGATAAGCAGAGGTGTATCACTTCATATTGAAGTGATAACAGCCCAAGCCGAAGATCGAGTGGTACCCCAAAAAGTAAATGCTGACATACTTTTTTTTTAGGGTGTGTTGAGTACTCAACAAACTGCTTGATCAATACAGATTGGATAGAAAAGCATCGTGAAATCTTATATTGTTATAACAAGTGTTTCACATGTCTTGATGAGGACAGTAATTCAAGGATAGTGCAAGGTATTCCAAGGCCTATATTTTTCCAAGATATTTCAACATTGTAGCTGAATTTTTTTTTTAGAAAAGTGTGCCAGATATATGCATCCCATATGGAAGAGCCAATCATGAAGGATAAGGAGCCAAGTCCCAAATATGATCCAATATTGAAAGAGTATGAGGATGTGTTTGGGGAGTTTCCAGGACTACCAAGAAAGATGGACATTGATTTCTCCATTGATTTAATTTTCGGAGCTCCCCTGTGTCCAAAACTCCCTAGAAAATGAGCGCACCAGAGCTAAAATAATTGCAAATGTAGCTAGAATATTTGTTGAAGAAGGGGTACATACACCCAAGTGTTTCTCCTTGGGGAGCCACCATCCTTTTTTTCAAGAAAAAATATGGAACACTGAGGTTGTGTATTGACTTCAAACAACTGAAAAAGGTTATAATCAAGAACAAGTATCCCATGCCAAGGATTGATGATATTTTTGATTAGTTGAAGGGAGAAAATATATTTTCAAAGATTGACTTGAGATTAGGTTATCATCATGATAGAATCATAAAATACGATACTAGTAAGTTAACCTTTCAGACAAGGTATGGACACTATGGATTTGTAGTGGTTCCTTTTGGGTTGACAAATGTGCCTACTACATTTATGTTTCTGATGAATGGGATGTTTAGATATTTCTTGGACAAGTTTGTCATTGTATTCTTGGATGATATTCTTATTTATTATAATAAGGAGGAGGAGCATGAACACCATTTGAGGATGGTGCTACAAGTGTTGAGAGAGCACCAATTGTATTTTGAGTTGAGTAAATGGACTTTTTATCAAAAGCAAATTGATTATTTGGGTTACATTATTTCCAAATATGGCATAGTAGTGGATTTGGAAAAGATTGAAGCAATCAAAAGTTGGCCAGTGCCAACAAATATTTCTGAGGATAGTTCATTTATGGGTCTAGTAGGTTATTACAAGAGATTCATTGTGTGATTCTCGAAGATTTCATACCCAACAACATCTCTGCAAAAGAAAGGGGTAAAGTTTGAATGGAGTGTCAAGTGTGAAGAAAATATCCTTTTCTTAAAGGATTTATTAACTAGTGCACCTATTTTAAAGGTTGGAGATCCATATGAGTATTTTGTTGTGTGCATAAGTGCATGCAAGGAAGGGCTTGGTGGAGTCCTTACACAAAATGGACATGTAATTTTTTATGAGTCCAAAAAATTGAAGGAGCATGAAATAAATTATGCCACACATGACTTAGAGTTGGCATCCATAGTACATGTTTTAAAGATGTAGAGGAATTACCTTATGGGAAGAAAAAATTAATTGAGGATAGACCATAGTGGTCTAAAATACCTATTTGAATAGACAACATTAAAATCTTGAAAACTAGATGGCTGGAATTTCTCAGTGAATATGACTTTGACATCAAGAACATAATGGGAAAAGAGAACAAGGTGGCTGATGCACTCAACAAAAGGGTGCATAAATTCATGCTACAAACATTAGTATGCACATGGCAATTTAAAAGACATAATTATATAGGTTGTAACAACATACCAACATTATGTGAAAGTTAAAGAAAACATACAACATAATAATGTACAACATAAATATAAGGATTACAAGATAGAAGAGGATGGAATCCTCTTGTTTTATAATAGAGTTTATGTTCCTAATTCTAAGGAATTGAGGATATTATTTTAAAGGAGATACATAATGTGCCATATGTTGGACATCCAGGATACCATAAAACTATTATAGTTGTAAGAGACCAATATTTTTGGCCTACTATGAAGAGATGTCCTTGATTATTTGGATAGATGCATGGAATGTCAGAAGGTAAAGGCTAAGCATAGGCATCCATCAAGATTTCTACAACCATTAACCATTTCTAAATGGAAATGAGAAGTTGTTACTATCAATATCATTACCAAATTTCCTAAAACACCAAGGCAACATGATTCCATCATAGTAAAAGTGGATAACCTTACAAAGGCTACACATTTCATTCATGTAAAAGTAACTCATAACGAATCCAATATTGAAAAAAATTATATGAAAGAAATTGCTAGGCTACATGGTGTGCCTAAGGAAATAGTGTCATATTGAGATCCCAAGTTCACTTCCAATTTTTTGAAGGGTTTATTTAAAGGATTTGGAACCAATTTGAATTTCAGTACAACATATCACCTAGAGTCAAATGGGCATATAGAGAGAATTAACCGGATAATTGAAGATATGTTGAGAATGTATGTAATGGACAATCCTTCTAGGTGGGAGGCCTATATCCATTTAGCTAAGTTTCCTTAGAATAATGGGTATCAATAATCATTGAATATGATCCCATTTGAAGCATTGTATCGTAAAAAATGCAACACACTAGTAAGTTGGGATAACCCAGTAGACAGAGCTATGATTGGGCTAGAATTATTGAGGGAAATGGAATAATAAATGGTAAATATTAGGTATAATTTGAAAGTTTCATAAGATAGGAAAAATATCTATGACGATAAAATAAGAACACAAAGAATTCAAAGTGGGAGAGCATGTGTTTTTAAAATTTAAATCCATGAGAAGCTTATTGAATTTGGGAAGTTGTGCAAAGTTGGTTGTTAGATATTGTGGGCCTTTTGAGATCCTAGAAATGATAGGTCCAATTGCATGCATGCTAGCATTACCTGCATCCATGAGAATTCATAAAGTGTTCCATGTATTGTAATATACCAAATATAAAATGCTAGTAATGGCAGAATAACAACAATATAACCAGAACATTCACCACAATAACACTGAAATGATCTAAGAATAACAACAGAAATAACACTTTGAATCTGAAAGCAATGTTCATGGGCCTCTTTAAGGAGGCAACCTCCAGTTGAGAAGAGCTCTATTACAATAATATCCAAGCTAGGGTTCTCATACCCTCGACTCCTATTTATACTAAAAAGAAGCATCTAGAGGAAGATCCTTCTAGAAGAAGAAGCTTCTATTAGGTCTTCTTACATCCGCCTTGTTATATTTTATTGAAAGGCCTTATTAATATTGACCTTTATTACATCCGAATATATTGTTCTACCTATGTGCGGGTTAGGACCCTAACATGTCCGCCCCCTTAAAAACAACCTTGTCCTCAAGGCTTGAGATGAGGAAATTGTTGCAGAATGGTAGCTGGTTCCCAAGTGGCATCTGCTGGACTTGTATCTTTCCACTGTACTAGCACTTCCTTGATGGTTCTCTGACGTAGGCGATGCTCACGCTGGTCCAAAACTTCTTCTGGATGTATCCAAATGGATCCTTCTTCAGCCAACTCTGGAAGGTAGGTTTGAATTTGGAACTTAGCTCCAATCACCTTCTTTAAGCATGAAACATGAAAAACATGATGTAGCTTCGAATTGTTGGAAAAATCTAACTAATATGCGACTTGTCCCACATGCTTGAGTATGGTATAAGGACCATAAAATTTGGGCGCTAGCTTCTGACAATGCTCGGCCTTGAGGGAAGTTTGCTTGTAAGGTTGTCATCGAAGAAACACCTGATCCCCTTTTGCAAATTGACGTTCAGAGCTACCTTGATCTGCTTGTTGCTTCATATGATTTTGTGCCATGACCAAATTCTCTTTGAGGGTACGGAGAATAGCCTCTCGAGCTGTAAGTGTTAGGTCAACCACTTGGACCTTCAAGGCACCCGGTAAGTATGAGAGAACTGAAGGTGGCTTATGTCCATATACTACTTCAAAAGGAGTCATACATGTAGCTATGGTATGATGTGTTATACCACCATTCTGTTAGGGGTAACCATTGAGCCCACTGATTTTTCTTTTCTGAGGCAAAACACCTCAAATATGTTTCCAAACACTTGTTGACAACTTCCGTTTGGCCACCAGTCTGGGGATGATAAGTTGTGCTGAGATGCAATTCAGTGCCTTGTATCTTGAACAGTTCTTGCCAAAAATTGCTTGTGAAAGTTGGGTCGCGATCAGAAACAATAGAGTGTAGCATGCCATGAAGCTTGAAGACCTGATTCATGAAGATTTGAGCCATCGTGGATGTTGTAAACGGGTGTTAAAGGGCACAGAAATGAGCATACTTGGAAAGGCGATCAACAACCACCATGATGACAGATTTATTTCTCGATTTGGGTAAGCCAGTAATAAAATCCATAGAGATATCCTTCCAAATAGTAGGTGGAATTGGGAGTGGTTGTAGTGTGCCTGATGATTTGACTGTTTCTCCCTTGTTGCATTGAAACACATCACATTCAGCTGCAAAATTACGAATGTCCTATTTCATACCATCTCAGAAAAAGAAACGTTTGACCCTGTCATAG